>JAKUCV010005915.1:0-10225 GCA_028386065.3 Turnera subulata | reverse complement strand
TTGAAGGAAAATAAAATAATATAGACAGGGGTCACGTTCAGCACAGAGGAAGACAGGGTCTCACGGGCACACAGGAGATGGCGGCTGCTTTATGCAGTCGTGTCCCGTCCGGTCCAGAAAATATTGCTAGTACCCCATCGACTTAATTCCTGGCCCGATAATTCGAGGTTAATCTCGATTTTTCTCGACATTCCTGGACCCGAAAAATTCCATCTTTGGTCCGGAAATTCCGCAGAAAAATCCCGAGCGTGGGACAGTGCTCGATTCCGGAATTCGAAGCGTAAATTACCCTGAAATAATTACACATGATTATTTTTATTTGGAAAATTACTGTACAAAGTGTTTTTACAGTCCCGGTAAAATGTAACTTTTTACCCGGGCTGTTACAATAAGTACTATACATGTATATATATAAATGATAAAAGTAGTAATGAGAAAAGTTTTAGAAATAATTACCTGAGTTGGGTAGAGACTCGTGCTGATAACGTATTATAAAATTGATGTTGGAATTCACTATTTGATGGAACAATACAACCTTGATCAAGGTAATAATATAACCTTGATGGAATTAATACAACTTTAATGGTAATATAAAAAGGAGAATAATTAAACTAGATGGGGAGATTAGTAAGAGAGGTGTATAGAAAATGAGAAGAGGGGAGTTTATGGTGGGATATCAAAAAATGTAAGTGTGTATGAATAAAAAGGATATTTATAAGTAAAAATGGGAGGATAAAAATAAATAAGAATGATTAATTTAATAAGATAAAATAAAAAAATATTAGGTAAAGGAAGATCGTATTAAGATTAGGACAAATAGAATTACAAATGATAAATGGTCAATGAAATAAATCTAATTAAATGTTAGGTATTTGGGTAAAATATTTATCAAATGTAAATTGGGGTACGGTAAAATTAAGTTTTATTGAATGGTAATAATGACATTCGTCATAATTTATTTAAAACAACTTCTTATTATTCTTCTCTTATTAAGAAAAGAAAATGCGGTAATGGTAACAACACATGTCTGATACTTTTATATAGAATTTTAAGGTGGAATGGGATTTTTTTTTTTTTTGATAAGGTGGGATGGGATTTGTGGCATCCAAATGATGCTTTTGTAGTATGTATTCTTCAGCACGTGTATCCAAGACGAAAAAATAACCAAGACTCACTGGCTCAATGAAAAAAAAAATTCTAAAGACTGACTCTGATTCTGTTGAGGAGAAAATCGAAGCATGTAAAATACTAAAATATTCTTCTGCAATAACTGCGTGTATCGGAATCGACACAAAGACTTCGATATCAAACACAAGTCCAGTATTACACATGCATACCTAATCAATTTTCAAACGGTGAACAAATAAAAATGGAAAATTTTATCGGAAATAAACTATAGCTAGTGCTTTTGTGAGTGTCGGTCTTTTAGCGAGACCTTAACTCTCGGATTAAATCATTGAAATTGGAGTAAGAGGAGCCACCTTCTTCAACAGCTCTTTTTGCCAGCTCACACAAGTTTCTTGCTCTCTTCCTCATCTCTTCTGCTTGATTCGAATAATCGATCTCCCTATAGCTTCACTCTTAACCTCATCGGTATGTACTCTAGCCCATGTTGTGGCACCAGCAGCAACTCCAGTCTTGAGAACTTAAGTCACCAACTTTTCGTTGTGGAATTGCTCTGCAAAGAGTGGCCATGTCACCATTGGCTTCCCTGCAGCTATGCCTTCAAGGGTCGAGTTCCATCCACAATGTGTCACAAATCCTCCAATTGCTTGATGGTCAAGGATCAACACTTGAGGTGCCCACCCTCTTATAATCAGTCCTTTCCCCTCCATTTTTTCCTCGAAACATTCAGGCAACTAATCTTCTTGGCCTCCCTGGCTTTTCTTGTCTTTCTTGACAACCCAGATGAATTGCTACCCTGAAGCCTCAAGACCAATTGCTTTCTCTTCGAGCTGAGAGGAAGTGAAGTTTGACATGCTTCCAAAACATATATAAACAACGGAATTGGGCTGCTTTGAGTCTAGCCATTTCAGACACTCATGTTCATCGATGGAGGCTTCTTTGCCGCCCCTCCTTGCTTTATCCTCAATGGCTCTGTTGCACAGCGAAACCGGCCCAATATGCCATGCCCTCCTCCCTAAAACTTTTGTATAGAAATCAGCATAAGCAGGTTCAAGCTCGTAGAAGCTGTTGGCTATCACCCCATAGCTCTTCAACTCTGATTCTTTGCATGCTTTAAAAAATTGTGTCATGGGAGTTTCAATTCCTTGCCTCACAAAAGCAGGCAGCTGCTTCCTTGTCATCGTTATTTCGTGTGGAAGGTTTGGCACAACAAAGGGCTCTGAATCCGATGCAACTTTCTTGTAAGGCTCGTATTGCCTGACACACTCCCCAGCAGATAGAGCAAAGAAACTAAAGCCATGAAACACCAGTCTTGGAATTCCAAACTTTGCAGCAGCCTCAGTAACCCAAGGAAAGAACATATCTGCAACCAGGCAATCGGGGCGAGTTTCTTCAAGAAGCATCTCAAGGGGCTCTTGCAGTTTGGCTGTGGCCTTGAGAATTTTAGGGGCCAATTCCTCCATGTTCGCAAAGCCCTCACAGTTTGTTTGGATAGATGGGGAATGAAGGGGAAGGGAGGGGAAGGGAGGAGAATGGAGGGGAATTTTTAATTTAATCTTGTTTGGGAAAGAAAGTTAATGGAGGGGAAGGAGAATTTTTTAACCTTCATTCCCCTCCATTCCCCTTAAAATGTCTCCCCGCCGATTTGGTGGGGAATGGAGGGGAGGAGAATTTTAGAACTAGATGATGACTTAAAATTTCATGATTAGCCTCTTATATTTTTTAAAAATTTATAAATAAGGATATCTATGTAATTTGAAAATATTACCTACCATTCCCCTCCCTTCCCTTTAATGAATATATCCAAACAAGTTAAAGTTAAAATTTTCCCCTCCCTACCATTCCCATCCCTTCCCTTCCCATCCATTCTCCTCCCTTCCCTTTCCCACTATATTTCCAAACAAACTGTCAGAATTTTCACAACCTTCAGGTAATCTGGTCTCATTTGGCGGAGGAAACCTGACGGTTTGGACATCAATATCGGCCCCCAAGCTTTTCATTCTTTGGATTGTTTCTGAAAAGAAAGGCATATTGAGAGGAGTGGTGACGATGGTTGCCTTTAGACCTCGAGAAGCAAATAGCTTAGTCATGTCCATGGTTGGAATCATGTCACCAGGAGCCATGAAGGGGAAGAAGAAAATGTGCAGCTGTTGCTTATGATTCGACTTATCCATTTGGCCTTTCGAAACTAGATGCCAAACTGGACGAAGGAAAGGTTTAGGACAGGACTGATGGAGAAGTAATTATGAAAGAAATGGAAGGGTTTCCGAGAAAGATGTAGAGATGAAGATGAGCTTTGTAGCTTCAACTTGGGTTTTCTTGGCTTGTGGCGACTTATATATATAATAAAGACAAGGAAGACACTAATAAATAAATACCGTACATAACAGGAGAGGATCTCAATCCCTAATGGATTTGGATCCTCTCCTGTACAGTATTCAACAGGAGAGATCCCGTTAAATAAATACCGTTGATTTGTTTAATCAATGACTCTAAAATATGTAAGGTAAGAAAAACTAAAAAAATTAAATAAGGTAAAAATAAATTCTCACCATTGATTTTGAAAATCATGACCACGATTCAACCAACAGGACATAACTTTACAGGAGAGGATCTCAATCCCTAATTAATGGTCCACGCACCCCAGTGGACTAGAAAAGTATTTCTACTTCAACTCTTCTTTCCTAGGAATTTTAATTTCTCAGCAATCCATCCTACATCGTCACCGCATCCGTCACACTCTGTACCGTTACCGTATGGGGGGAGAATCCAGAAGAAATGTACCTGGAAACTCCAAAAACAAAGAAAACAAAGTTCCTCAATCACATGTCTTTAATTTAGAAATTACCAGACTAGTAATAAAATCGAGGCTTGACAAAAAAAAAACATAAGTTAATCAAGGGATATGAACACCAATGATTTTGTTTAGAATTTTTTATGAACTTTTGCATATATGAGAAGAGTTTCATTTGTTGAGAAGCCCAAGCAATCAGTTGTGAAGTCAGCTATTTTCTTTTTCTCTTAGGAGGGACCAAAAACAAATGTTTATGTATCATCTATTAAATCGTTCTATGATAAATATTAAAATATTTATAATTCTAACTATAATTATAAAAATATAATTTTAAAAAATATATCTAATTTTTAAAAATAATTATAATTTAGTATGTAATTAATTATTTGTATCGGTATAAAATTTACTTGCATTAATTAATAAGTTGTGAATTATAAATAAATAATTTTTTATATTATCACTATAAAAATTTATTATGAATTTTTTTAGATATGTGAAAAACTAAATTATTATATTTGAAAATTTTGAAACCAACATATATCTAATACTAAAATTTATTAAGAAATAATAAAATAATACAAATAAAATATTTAATTTTAATGGACTGACATTAAAAGTTTAAAAGTTAGGGTGGCCACAATAATTTTGAAGGATCTATATGATGATTTTGAAAAGTTAAGGATGGCCATGCCCCTTCCTGGCCGCCCCTTCACTGCAAGTAAATAACCTTCTAATCATTGTCCATCATTACGGTAGGACGCATGATTGAAAGTACAAAGATGAAACTCTGAAATGAGAAAGAAACAAGCCAAGAAAGACAACACTTTAAGGTGATACCACGGGGCAAGACTTCCACCAAACGGTATCTTCTTGCTCGTGCCATCACTTACGTCACAGCTCATGCCTTTATTTCCTTAACCAGAGTCGCAGCTGCCATCAGGGACCTATATAAAAATCTAAAAAGTTAGGATGGCCACTATAATTTTGAAGGACCCGATCATAAGATCTGGTCAATTCAGACAAGTCTACGCAAACAGTCGGTAGCAGATCAAATTTCTATTTTTATGAGTGTGACGGAATCCCACATCAAAAAAGAAGGAAAAAGTCTTGGGCCATATATATAGGGGTGCTGCACACCTCACTAGGTTGACCTTTTGGGGAGAGGGTAATGACCTCGTGACAAGTGGTAGCGGAGCCGACCCGACCCAACTCCGATGTCACGCCAAGCGCTCCGTGGGGACGGAGTAGGCAGGGTGCCCGGTCGACGACGAGGGCGTCGTCGGATTCGGTGGGGGAGAATGTGACGGAATCCCACATCGGAAAGGAAGGGGAAGGTCTTAGGCCATATATACAGGGGTGCTGCACACCCTACTAGGTTGACCTTTTGGGGAGAGGGTAATGACCCCGTGACAATGGGGGCTTGGGCCAGATAACATAAAGAGCTTCTATGGAGATGAGAAAATGAATGTAGGCAGGTTGAGTATCCCTCAAGCTCAAGGTTAAGATTAGGGATGGCAAAAATCCCCAATGTGCCGAGGATCCGCGGGGATTCCCCGCCGTGGGGATGGGGATGGGGACGATTATTGACCCGTGGGGACAGGGATGGGGAAGATTTTCAACCCGAGACTAATTTGGGGATGGGGATGGGGATCATAGCACCCGCCTCACGGGGATCTGCAAATATATAAAATGACCATTTTACCCCTCTAGTTAATACTCCATATAGATTTTTTAGTTATTTTGTTCAAATACAAAACAAAAAAGATAAAAGAATAATATAATATAGATCGCAAGCTCCGTTAAATTCACTTACTTTTATTGTATTTTCCATTATCATGTTAGTTATATTTTAATTTTTTGTGATAATGTGTAGTGTTAGATAGTAATATATAATTTGTATTTTACATTATGTATTTTGTAATGGCTTGGAACTAAAACTCAACTTTTCTTGTAAATATTTAAACATGAACAATTTGAATCGCGGGGATCGGTGGGGATCGGTGGGGATCTGCGGGGAGTGCGGGGATGGGACAAAATTTCCCCCGCCGCGGAGAATGGGGATGGGGATGGGGATGGGGATAGTTTAGGTCACGGGGATGGGGCGGGGATTCCTCCACCCGTACAATCCTCACCCCACTGCCATCCCTAGTTAAGATACTAAATCTCTTGAATATGGACTCTCTCCATGGAGAAGCCAAGCCTACAAGAATATATATCAGCTCAATCCAGGATTTTTGGTAGTAGTGTAAGTAGTCTCACATCATTTAATTTGTTGTTGTGTGTGAGTTATATAGTGAAACGCCCCGACCCGTATTTACCCGTATTTACCGTACACAGTAAACACAAGCCGGAACTGTGACAACCCAGCCCAACAAGGCCTAGCATACAGTGTAAACAACCATAACTCGGCCCAACGGCCCAAAATAATAAAACAACATAAGTAACAAATCCGGCCCATTGGCCCAATAATAATAAAAACAGTGCACAACGGAAGACTTTAATATCTCACTAACACTGTATGCGACACATGCAAAATATGGATCCAAGCCTGTCCAAGAGATAACGCTGCAGCCTGTCTGGAATGCACCAAACCTGTACAATGAACAACTCATCCTACGGGATGAAAGCCCGCAGGTGAGGGGTGAGTCCGAAGTGCTCACGACAATGGAAAGACGATCAATATGGACACTAAAAATTACTCAAGGTCAACCAAACCAAAAGACCCGACCCAAAATCAGTCCAAGACCAAGAAGACTCAAATAAAATCAATTATCCAATTTTTATCTTTCCGGGCCCCGTCACGGATAAGCTAGGGTCGTACCAGGTTATCAACCTGTTCCTGGTGCCAGATCAAAAAGAACCCAGGGATAGACATCCTAAAAATAACAAACCGGGATAGACATCCCAAGCATAGACATGCTTATCACACGAACCCAGATCATGGCCACCACGAAACAGACTCTAACCATCCGGTCGTACCTCTACTTACCATGTGACAATTATATAATCGTTATCAAAAACCAAACTCACAGGGATCGACATACCTAACCAAAATACCAAGGATCGACATCCTTGTCACTATTCATTATTAATTCCATTTACTTATTCCAAACGACACAGAAAATCAATACGGGGATAAACATCCCAAAAATACCAAATAAGCACCGGGATAAACATCCCGAAACCAACCACATAATACTCAACAATGCAACAAGCAACAAAACACAATATACCGAGTAATAAGGCACATATTGAAGGAAATCCATCCTCACCTTGGCCGATTACTCAACTTCGGAAACTATGACCGGTCCGATGCCGGCTCCTCGGGAAACTGCCCGATATCCAAAAACCTATACAACAAAATCATACATACACATAAATGCACATATTCGGTATACTATGATGCCCAAAATGCGTAATAACTCATCCCGATTACATGTCTTTTATTTATTATCTTTTATCGAAAATAATTTACCGAACGTATTTCCGAATATAATTTCGGTACTATACTTTAATTAAAACTCTTTTCAAAATATATATTTTCATTAAATAATTATAATTTCCAAAATATGAATCATCATAATTTTTCAGAAAATAATAACCTATTTATAATTTTCAGAAAATATTTATGTAGTATTTATCTTTTCTAAATATATATAGTAATAGTATTTTCCAACATAAAATATAATTAACTTTAATTTTCCAACTACATATTTATACACATATACCGTAATCATAATTTTTCAGACGAAATAATATGCATATTAAATTTTCAGAAATTATTTTCAAGGTATATATATTTATTTTCCAAATAATACTAGTTTTTCCTAAAACATTACTTAATTATTTTTCAAAGTAAATATATTTATATTTTCCTAAAAATTCCAGAATTAAATTGGAAATAATTTTCTTAAAATAACTATATAATTTTTTTCCAAAATTATATATCAGAATATAAATAAATCTATATATTATAATTATTTTTTTTAATTAAATGGACTGGGCTGAACAGGACCAGGCTCAGGCTCGCACTGTGCAAGCCCAGCCGGCCCACGCCAAGCCCAAACCACGCAACCCAGCCCAAGTTGCATAGTAACAAGGCGCGACCCGACCAGAGTGTACGGGTCGGACGCGGGTCAAACGGGTCTCACCTCGGGTTGACGGCGGCGGCGGCGGCGGCGAGGGGGAGGGAAGCGAGCACAGCAGGGGATCTGTAACAGCCCGGGTAAATTTTAAATTACCGGGACTGTAAAAAAGGCTTGTATAATAATAATTTACCGTGAAATAAAATAATCTTGGGAAATTATTTTACGGTAAATTATACGTCGGAATCCGAAACCGAGCTTTGTTCCGCACTTGGGTTTTTCTTACGAATTTTATGGATTAGTTTGAGTTTTACCAAGTTCGGACTGTACATGGACAGTACACGGTACAACCATACAGTATTGCACCGTATGCCATGCATGCCATGCATGACATGCACAACATGCATGCCATGCATGACATGCACAACACTCTCCTACTCATACGTGAACTCCTACTCCTGCTCGTGAACCAACCCGTGAAGATTTCCTGTGGAGCTCGTGAAGTTGTCTTACCCGGTGGCCATCCCATGCACCATCTATAAGAACCCCTCTCTTGCACCATCACACCATCACCTCCTCTCTTCTCATCCTCTTCCTCACGTTCCCGCCTTCAAACACACCGAGCCACCCGAGCCGCGTGATACACCACCAAGATTTCTTCTCCTCCCCGTGAACCACCATCACCACCTGCAACCCGAGCCAACACAACGCCAGCTCGTCACCACCACCCTCTACTCCCTGCTCTCCTCCTTGCTCGCACGTCAACACTGCAGCCCACCATCACACCGCCTTCTCCCATACTTCGTTCCGTCGCGTTGGTGCCGCCGCCGACAACAACCACTCACCGCCGACGTCGGCCTTCCCCTGTGCCTCCGTCCCGGTGTCACACTCATCACCTGCCGCCTGCCACGCCCGTCGCCGAGCCACCCACGCAGGTAAGTTGTGAGGAAGATGAACAGTAACCTGCATGGGTGCACTGTTCATGCGGGTTACTGTTTACGTGTGGTTACTGTTCACGTGTGGGCTACTGTTCACGTGTGGGCTATTTTCATTTTTGGGCTTATGGTTTACATGTGGATTGGGCTTTGGGCTTATGGGTTATGGGTTGGATTTTGTGATGGGTTTGTAGCTTGGGCCTGCACATGGGCCTGAGCCTGAGCCCTGATTGGGCCCGGGTTTGGCACTGTGCAAGGCCCAGTCCGGCTCTATTCACAGGCCCGGCCCGTATATAAAAAAATAAATAATAAAAAAATAAATAAATAAATAAATCTGGAAAATATATAAATATATATATATATATATTTTTTTCTCTTTCTGAAAATGATATATAAAAGTATTTATAAAAATATTTTTTGGAAATATAAATATTTACTAAGGAAATACTTTGGAAGTAAAGGTATGGAAAATAACTAATTGGAAACATTTGAAATAAGGAAATAATTTGGGAAAAAGGATTTAACTTGGTAAAAATAATTTTGGAAAAATATAATTATACCCTACGGATTTTATTTTTGAAAAAAATAAGAATAATTGTGAAAATAATTTATGGAAGGATTTTACCAAAGTATAAATATCAGAATAATACCAGGAAAAGTATTTTGACACCTAGATATAAATGATGAACGTTGATGATAAGGTATAACCGGGACGAATAATGTAATAGAATTTGTATTACAGTACATCATAACATGAGCATTATTTGTGCATTTATGTGAATATGTGTTACTTGTATAGGAGCTGATAACGTATACGAGCACGTAGACCCAGAGCCAATCGACGAATTTCCTGTGGAATATATCGGCCAAGGTGAGGATAAGTAATTATTTATATACTGCTGTAGTACCAAGTTGCTGTCGTGTTATATGCTTAGATAATTCTTGTTGCTGTGAATAATTATTGTGAGACGATTTTGATTGGAATTTGTTGCCGTCAAAGTTGAGTTAATGCCACTGTTGTTGTTATTGATAATGTTGTTAGGAACAATAGACTTAAGCTAGAGGGGGGGTGAATAGTTTATGACCGAAAATTAAAAACTTTGCAGGAAATGAAGTGCGGAATTGAAAGAATGAAAGACACAAGAGATTTTTATACTGGTTCACACACAACTAATTTGTGGCTAATCCAGTCCTTCAAGATACACTTGAAGAGTTCACTATCTACCGTTAAGCTTCCGGGTGCTTAACAAACCGTTTACAACCTAGGAATTCTAATCACAAGAATC
>JAKUCV010005914.1:16765-46525 GCA_028386065.3 Turnera subulata | reverse complement strand
TATCACGGATATCCGTTTTATACAGTTAACTCGGGGATCAAGAAACATAGATTAAACATATACGAGATTGACATATTCCATGTCTCGGTTTAATCTTGATAATGGGACGATAGGACGATGACATGTTCCGAGGCATAGAGAATCAGTACTGATCTTGTCGTTCGGGTAGCAATGATGTGTTGCTAGACGCCGCTCTTTGCTTATAATTATAAAATGAGAATTTTACAATTATTGTCGGACGTTACAAGTGCCTACAGGGTCACACACATAGAACCGTTGATTCGAGCAGGTGGTTGAACCGTGGTTGGACCATGGTTGGACCGGGTGTGGTTGGACCGTGGTTGAACCAGGGTCGTTTTGGCTCACTAATTACCAGAATTATTGGGTCAAACTTAGTGCTTTGGGAGTGTGTTGTCTGCTTATGGCTAATGGTGGACATGATAATGAAGTGTCATTATCATGGGCCATTAGTGTTGGCCATTTACTTATGCACTAATTGAGGGGTTAGTGTTGCTTAGTGATCAGATCATCTTTGCTGCTCCCTCCCCTCTCTTTGCACGTTTTTGACAGCACCAAAACACCTCCTCTTCTGTTCTTCTTCCTTGTGAAAGATAGAAGAAAAACCACACACATAAAAGGCACCCGGTTTTCTTGTTGCTAGCACATCAGTCCGGGGAGCTCGAGGCTTGAATCGTGTGACGATTCCAAGCCAATCACGGTTCGTGTGGATACCGTAGAGGAGCCAGGCCGTTGTCTTGCTCTTGCTGATTCCATCCAGCAATTAGGTGAAAGATCCTAATACTACAGGTATGTAAAATTGTTATTCGGTTTTGCATGCTTCACTTGGTTCTTGGTTAGTTTCCCTTGCTTCCGCTGTGTGTCATACTTATTATGAGTGTCATAATAGTCCTAGGGAAACTTACAATCCTTCCACTTGATTTGTGCATCATTAAAATAACTCTTGATAATTGATGAAATCGTTTCAGCACAAGGTCAATTTTCTGGCACAAATCTGCATGAAGAAGAAGTATAATGACTTAGAATAAAACTTAGTATGTCATTTGCCCTACAATGAACCAACATAAAGCTTTAAATTAGAGTGTCTCTTACTCTTTGCGTCCTACAGTGCTTATTTCAATCTTTTGGTGTGCATTAGAATATTGAGCTGCATTTACTGTTGATGCTTGTGATGCAGAATTATTGCTTGGAGACACTTGAGCCTGTGTTACAGGAGGAGTCTCTTCAACTTGTGTGTTTGGTATCCTTGACGAGACTTGAGGTGGGAACCATGTTGAGCGTTCTAAAGAAGGTGTTGGCATAAATGACATTCCAGCTTGCGGACTGTCAATGGGATTTGAAGGTGAGGGACTACTTTGATTGGCTTCAGGTGCTCCAGTTGCTGGAGGAGGACCCAAAATCTCATCATTGTCAACCAGCCTATGTTTCTTGTTCTTTTTCCCGATCCTAATTTTTCGTCTCACTTTTTCCATCTACAAAGGGAAACAAATAGATACATTAGTCCACTTCATTAATACCAAATAATTTTAAAGAAAGCTGAAAGATATGATATCATATGCTAACGTTCATTCATTTCTTAGAACATTACCATTTAATAGAAATCTATCACAAAAACAAAGTAGCATATATAAGGGACCAGTAACAAAAGTCCACAATTACAATACCATTTACATGTGAATATGCAGATTTTATAAGGATTGAATTTTTGCAAGTACTTACCTTTATTTGTCATTAATGACATTTGACGCACCGTAAAGATGACTAACTACTAGTCATCTTCACTACTGTCATCATCCTCGGTTGCATTCCTCACATAATGCATGTCATCATTGTTGTCCGCAAGCCATTCCTCATTGCTGTCATACCCTTCTAAGTCATTGTCTTCCAAATCATGTTCTTCACTGCCATCACTATTCGAGTTTTCATCTCCAAGATTAACCTCATTATCATTCTCCAGTTGTTGCAACTGCCAAACATCATCAATCTCCTCAAAATGTCCACCGTCAGATAATATTCCAATGGGCTCATCACCTGAATCTACACTAGTACTAGGCACTTCAGATTCTTGATATGTAGTAGCAGCACTATGATCTTCCCTAATGCTTCCTCTAGGCCTTGTTTTTAGAACAACCCGCCAGCCTAATTTGTCTCTTCTTGTCTCCGGATAAGACATATAATACACTTGGTATGCATGTAGTGCTAAGACAAATGGATCAAACTTTGGATACTTTCTAGTATGCTTTATTTCTGTGATGCCATATTGGTCATCTACACTAATGCCTCGACTGGAAACCGAATCATACCAACTACAATTAAACAACACAACATACTTTCTACAGCCATACTCTAATCTCACCACTTCTTCAAGAATGCCATAATATTCACTTGAGCCATCACCTTTGACATACTCTCCACTATTATCAGTGTTTTTACCATCCGCCCATGCTTTTGTATGAAAAGTATAACCATTAACACAGTATCTCGACCATGTATCTACATCTTTCTTTTGGGGGCGATGCTAAATCTTTTAAATCCTTATTTTGTATCTTATTTGCAGTGTTTGATACCTAAAGTAACTATTAAACATATTAGCACACAATTAATTAATAATCCAAGGTAATTGTAAGATGAAAATGGTTCTGTTGTAACTTACATAATCACAAAACCATTTAACAAAGTGTTTCTAAATAGACAGTTGAATGTCATGTTCAGAAGCATCAGGATAATGGTAATGCATTGCATTCTCATATAACCTACAACAAAACCAAGTGTAAGTATTATTCTATATGTTTTCAATTGTCATGTAATATGATGTTATGCTTGACAAGGATGGCACTCACTTTACGAATGGACTAACTTCTTCGCAATTCAAGAGGACATATAGACGTGCCGTATCAAACTCTTTGTCAGTCAAAAACCGATTATCCTTCTTCCCCTCGGGATGCCCTATTTGTTGAAAAATTGATATTGTGGGTTGCTTTTCTTCATTACCCACAATAGCTTCATTTCTTCCAATCCTTGTAAATCTCGTTGAGACGTTTGATTCAAAATAGTAGGAACAAAAATTGGATGACTCTAAAGTCAAATAGGCCTGACAAATTGAACCTTCAGGTCGGGCTTTATTTTTTACCATACCTTTCAAATCATGCAAGTGCCTAAAATAAAAAAAAAATAACTACATCAAAGTATTGAGTAATTGAGAATTTGTAAACTGAATACTTTTTAATGATTCATAGATTACCTTTCAAATGGGTACATCCACCTATAGTGCACAGGTCCTCCAACTCTAGTTTCATATGGCAAGTGTAAGGGTAGATGCTCAATTGAATCAAAAACAGAAGGAGAAAATATTCGTTCTAATTTGCATAGAATGAATGGGATTTCCTCTTCCATTTGTAACAGCTTATTCACATGCAATTCAGTTGAGAGCAAATCTCGAAAGAAAAGGCTCAACTCAGTTAGAGGCTTCCATATTGGGTTGGTAATGCAACAAATGCTGTGGGAAGTAACCGCTCCATAAAAACATGGCAATCATGGCTTTTCATCCCGATTAACTTCCCCGAAGTCTTGTCTACACATCTTCCTAAATTTGACACATATCCATCAGGCATTCTCAACCCTTCAACCCAATTAAGTACATCTAACCGTTGCTGGTTTGTTAGAGTGAACTTTGCCCTATCCTTTCTTAGTTTGCCATTGCTTGAAGGCCTCAATTCTAACTCGGGTCGCTTATAGTACAGCTCAATATCCATCCTTGATCTCAAATTGTCTTTAGTTTTGTCTTTCTTATCCATCACCATGTGAAAGATATTGTCAAAGACATTCTTCTCTACATGCATCAGATTTAAATTATGACGGACTAACAAGGTTTTCCAGTATGGTAAATCCCAAAATATGCTCCTCTTTGTCCAATTATGAGTACGGCCATAACTCAAAGGTTTACTAGATTTTCATGGCACATCAATCACCCTAGGGAAATGACATATTTGTTCCCACAATTCTGAACCACTGAACCTAGCTGGAGGTTGTGACTTTTCTATCCGATTTTTAAGGAATGCATCCTTATTCCTTCTAAATGCATGTTGAGGTGGTAAAAACTGACGATGACAATCAAACCAAGAGTGTTTATGCCCAAGCTTCAACAAAAAAGATTTGGTATCACCCATACAAACAGCACAACCTAATCTTCCTGATGTGCTCTACCCAGATAGCATGCCATAAGTAGGATAATCGCTAATTCTCCACATAAGTGCTGCTCTCAATTGAAAGTTTTGCTTTCTAGACACATCATAGGTTTTCACACCTTCATCCCACGATAACCTAAGCTCATCTATCAAAGGTTGTAAGTAAACATCAATTCGACTCTTTGGACTATGACGGCCAAGAATCAAACAAGTTAGAAACATGAAGGGAGTGGTCATACACATTTCTAGAGGTAAGTTATAGGGAGTTACAATGATAGGACAACAAGAATAAGGATTCCCCATAATGTTAAAAGGATTAAAGCCATCATTACATAACCCAAGTCTAACATTTCTAGGTTCAGATGCAGAATCAGAGTGGGTCCTATCAAAGTGTTTCCAAGCCTCACCGTCAGAAGGATGACTCAATACACCAGGCTCTCTCCTATTATCAAAATGCCATGTCATGTGTTCTGCTGTCCTACAGGATGCAAACAGCCTTTTGAGTCTAGGTATTAAAGGCAAATAATGCATTCTCTTTTTGGGTATTGGTTTACATTTCCCCCCTTCAATGGTAGTTTTTTTTATATCGAGATTTCTCACAAAATTTGCATGCATCCAACTCTGCATCATTTTTGTAATACAGCATACAACTGTCAACACAGCAATCAATCATGGTTGAAGAAAGGCCTAGTTTTCTAACCAATTTTCTAGTCTCATAAAAATTACTAGGAGCACAATTATCTGGTGGGGTTACAAGTTTAATTATGTCACAAATTCGATCCATGCAACCATGGGACAAATTGTAGTTAGCCTTTAAACTCATTAATTGGACAGCAAGGGACAATTCTGAAAATGTACTACAATTGGGATACAAAGGACGTTGGGCTGATTGTAAGTTGCTAAAAAAATGGGCAGCATCATTATTTGGTTCTTCCTCATCCTCCTCCATCCTATCAATATTCTCTCCAAACACACCCGCACCAATAGCATCAAACACCGTTTGCTCATATCTAGTGTAATTACCATCATAAATATGTTGTGTAGCACTACTAGAGGACTCACCCATTTCACATCTAGTTGGTTCACTCTCACCATGTTTTGTCCAATACCAGTAACCCTCCATACAACCATATTTCATCAAATGGAGCATTACAATATTAGGGGATAGTAACTTAGTATTTTTATCCTTTGTACATGGGCATCTAAATTCCCTATCATTAAGAAATTGAGGTTTCCTACATGCAAAACGTTGAAACTCACTCAAACCGTTAAGAAATTCCGGACAATAGCCACTACGGTCAGGTAAGAGCCTATTATACATCCAACTACGGTTGGTACGAACATCCATTATCTGTATAAATAATATAGTGCAAGTGATCAAGACAACATCTATGTGGAATAGAATTATACGAACAACGTACATTTAAGTTGGTGAATTACCTTGTCAAACAATTCCAATCCGAGCAGCAGCAAAAGAGTAATTGAAAATAACTTGACACCGCAACTAAGAAGATTTGAGTATTTGCGGAATCTGAGAAGTAGCTGTGCTTTTAATCAAAGCTGCCACCTGCACCGAAAATGAAACAATTGGACAAAGAACACAAGTCAAAAGGGAAGAAAATAAGGGAGCATTAAACACGCAGGTAGTGTATAAAGTACTTATGTAGTATATTTATGATCCAAATGAGTAGAAAATAAGGGGGAATTAGGCCCATTTCACACACAGTGCCACTGAGTTTGGAAAAAAATTCGAAAAAGATCCAAACAGTCCACTAAAGAGAAGAAGACATAGTGTCACGGGCCGGGAGTTTTGGAATGCAAATTCCGCCACCTATTGCCACAAGACTACGAATCCCGAACAATAACCCGTGCGACACTTAGGCAAGAACCCCAATCTCAAGCCTAAGTCAGCCTAAACCCCGCTACTACGCTAGCAAGAGAACACTCGAAAAAGTATTGGAGGAAAGCAAAGTACACTCGAGCCCCGTGCTCTTTACACTTGAATACCCAAAGTATCCATCTCCTCGCCTTGCCTTAGGTTCCCATGGCTTCCATTGCCTAACTCCAAATGAGGGGATCATTCCCCTATTTATAGGCCATCCACCTCCTCAATGGATGGCTTGGATCGATGCTCTAGAAGGTTTCTCGATCCAACGGCTACCATTACTTGTTCTAGATATTTCCCCTGAAATATCTAGCCATCCTTATCCTAACTTGTCCTAGAATATTCTAAACTCCCCTAGACACTTTAGAACCTTCCCCAAGTTTCCATAATATTCCGCAAAGTTCCAGTAGGTTCTGGACCCTTCCAGAACTTCCAGGATCTTCTATGACCTTCTAGAATTCTCTAGAGTCTTCCCCAAGTTTCTACAAAATTCCATCCTCTTCTAGAACTTTCTAGAACTCCCTAGGGTGCACCACCACCATCTAGAGAATTCGGCATCCTTCTGGAGAACTCCGCATGCTTCAAGCGTATCCCGGGCCTCTCAAGAATTCTCTCGCACAATTCTTGGACCCGTCTCGCGAGCGGTGTGACACATAGAGAGAGAGAGCACTTTTGCTCAATTGCAACTATTACAAAATGAAAAGGAAAAGCTATAGATTTCGTAGGCCAAGGTATTTGTAACCCAAAAATCTGACAAAGAGTAGCATTGTCACTCCTATATCTATTAGATTCCAAAATTAAATTAATACTAGAACATATCTTATTGGAGGAGCGACGACTAAATTTATTTACCCAGCACAAAATGATTGAATCGCTAATTTATTGTTTCAGTACTCTTCACGTGACTATTTATTTTACTGCAGCAACCCATATTTCCATATTCCTTGTGCATATATCTTTCTAATTTTCTTGACTAGCGTGCACATAGCTCTCAAGACTCATGAAAGTGAAGATTGCACAGGTTCAAATGTGATGCATGCATGACTGTGTCAATCATAGCCAAGGCCACAATTACACAAGTCTTTCTACACTTCAACTATAAATTTAAATAAACTTTGCATCTTTGTCTACTATAGTGAGGTGCAGCTAAGACCACAATTACACAAAATAAAAATGAACAATCTTTCTTGATTGGTGCTAAGCCTCTTTGCATAACTTTGCTGTAAGATTCTCACAAGATTATTCATCAATGTAAATTTCAAAGGAAACTAGTTCACAGTCAAAATTCAGAAATCCTGAATAAGGCGGGTCTTTAGCGCTAGCAAACATTGTGAGGGATTCATGAATCCCTTCCTAAAACCGTCACTATAGTTTTGCGACAGAATAAATCCCTCACAAAATCCGACACAACACCACTGCAAAGAAATCCCTCGCAAATGTCGTTGCAATTGTGAGGGGCAAGAATCCCTCACTAAAATCTCTCGCCAAAACGCTGATTTCTAGTAAGCATGCCCGATGGGTCATGGGTGACGCCCGATCTGAATGCCAGGAGACCGGCTTCATCTTCTGGGTGGCAGACAGCTGATATGAGCTTGAAAGAGTGTAGGTTTATGAGTATAGAGAGGAAGAGTGTGGAGAGGAACTTCATTGTAGCTAGCTTTCTTGTTTTGCAATGTAGGGAAACGTCAAATTGTAATGGAATGAACCTGGGAGAGAAGTGGCACAGCTGGGTTATATAGCCAATGGACATGTAATCTTTTGAACCTAGAATAAGAAGTATCCGAACGGCCAACCAACGCGATCTATTCCACTAGACCTCAGGGTACGAGCACATGGATAATATATACGCATATTTTGTGTTGTTGTTATGTTTATATATATATCTGGGTGTGCTGTGGGATTGAACCACTATGAACATTGATCATGCTTGTAAGAAGACATTCTATTCTTGGTTTCATCCAAGTCCTAGTTTGAACCGGGTTTAGAGTGGGTTGGTTTTAGATTAAACAAATCATTTGCGAAGTTTTTCTTTCTTTTTCTAAACTATATTATATTTTTCATTGATGATAATGAGTATAGTATAATATATTGATATCAAGTATAATATATTTCTTATGGGTAATATCATAAACAATATATTTCGGAAGTAAACTAAGGTTTTTTTTCTCTCTTTGTTTCTTTTAGAGAAAAACTTAAATCTATAAATGTAGAGTTGCGGTGGACGATTTTCTTTACAGCGGTCCAAATTTTGTTTTTCGTAGTTTTTTATTCTCTCTTCCTTGTTTTTTTTTTTTTTTTTGATGGACTCTCTTCCTTGTTAGTCTCATTTTTTCTGAATTTTTAGCACCTTTTTTTTAGGTTATTTTTCTCCTTTAGGGAGCGCTCTCTACCTGTTTAAAGTGAGTGATGTCTCGGGAAAATAAAAACTATAGAAACTAAAAACTAGGGAGGAATATTTAACTTGTTCTTTGCTGCCGAATCTGTTCAGTGTCGCAGGAAATTCTGCTCTACTACGAGAAGCTCTAAATATTGGATGAGAAGAAAAAAAAAAAAAAATAACAGTAGCAGTTCTTATCCTCTCCAGGATCCAAATATTCCAAAGCTCCAAGTTGAAGATATGATGATGAAACAAGCCCCAATAGATCTGGCATGTGCTATCTTAGGGTTGCCTGAAATCGTTTATCTATATACTAATTGGTCCAAGCAGCAGAGCCTGTCATTGTCTGTTAGTATGAATTTTACCATCTTTGGCTTTTCCCTGACCTAGATTAAAGAAACCTATGTCTTTTTTGGCTTTTATTATGTAAAAAAAGGAAATGAGAATCTTATCCTGACAATTAATGCTGCTTGGCTGCTATTTGGTACTCCTGACAATTAGTACTATCAATAGACATTTCTAGTTGTCCAAATTAAAAAACAACCATGAGACATGAAGCAACTCAATCTGTACGTTACAGGCGACCCATCACCCCTCCTCCTTTTTTGACAATAGTTCACTGAAAGACTACTTTTCTTTGTCCAAAATGTATCCACATGACATCGAAAGGCACATATGCGTTCGAATTAGCAATTTTATTGTTTTAGGCATCGTGATTCCACACACAAAGGCAGTCATTGCCAGTAATAATAATCGTGCTTCCCATGCACACAGATGATTATTACTCACATTCAAGCTCTTCAGCCCGGAAACAACCGCAGGAACCATACCAATCATGTTCCTTGACAGATCCAGGTGCTGTGGATAAGCATGGACTATGGATTCTTAAACTCCCAATATCAAAATTTAGCTGGTTTCCTGAACTCCAAAAAAAGGTTTGGAAAGACCAAATTATCTTTGAGAAGAATTTGTACTTTAAATTTAACCAGGGATAAATTTCTCTTTTTTAGTTTAACGGGTTTTATAGGCTACAACATCTCTTTAAAACCCTTGAAGACTTCAAATTCACCTTCCATATATTTAAGCTATCCTTGAAACTCACCCACCATATCCAAGTGCCCCACGCGGGTTGAATTCGGATTAGTCTAGGCAGAACTCCGGATACCGGATGAGAAACAAAAAAATAGAAATACCGAAGTAAGCATCATCACTATGTCCAGAATCACAATCGGTATAGTTTTGTATTCTTGCCATACTCTGGATAAGTATGAGCTCTGTAATGATCAATCAGGTCAGGAATCTTAAACGTTACTTATCGCTTTTCTAAGCATATAATCATGAATGAAATATCAAACGCGAAACACCCCAATGTTTTCTTTTATCACTTATTAAAATTTGTCACAGTGATAGGCAAATAGCAATGAAATAGAAAAAGGATAACACAGTAAAGTATATTTCCATCTCGAACGAGACTAGTCTAAACAAACATATCTTAATTAAAAAAAAAATGTCCAAACAAACATGACAAGAAATACAAACAGAATTACAGTTCAACTCCAGGTTATTACAAACCAAATCCCAAGCTGGGATTTTTTGTTAGCTAATTTATTCTACCAACTGCAATTCCTTCCTGGACGCCTTAACATCATTTCACATCTGTTGTCGCATTATTACACCTCTAGACCAAGCTTTGCAGGGCTGCAGTGGAGAACCACAAAGGCAGTCATTTCCCACAAAGACACTCTCAGGAAACTTTGTTTCCGGTAGCTTCCCACAAAGATGATTATTACTCAAATTCAAGCTCTTCAGCCCGGAAACAACCGCGGGAACCTTCCCAAAGACCAAGTTTCTTGACAAATCCAGGTCCTCTAGAGAAGTAGGGATTCTCAAGCGCCCAAGATCAAACTTTAGCTGGTTTCCTGAACTCCAAAAGCCAACCAAATGTGTTGTCTTTTTAAGTAAAAGCGTTGGACTGCCTGATATCTCGTTATCCGAAAGATCAATCTCCTCAATGAAAGATGGATCCTTCGGCTTCCAGTCTTCTAATTTCATCTTGATCCCACATTTGGCAAGCTTCAGAGAACGAAGCAGGGTTGATGAAGTGGCTGAACTTGGTATTTGGTCGAGATGGAAGTCATTGTAAGACAAATCGAGGGCAAAAAACTCTGCATTCATTATAGGAAAGGGATCCACAAGAGAGTTGTGTGATAGGTCTAGAGAGTTTATCGTCAAGTTGGAAAAGGTGCTTGGAACAGTCCCTGTGAAATTGTTCCAGGAAAGATAAAGTCCTCCCAGTACCTCAAATTTACCAAGGAAATCAGGAATTGTTCCTGTGAGTTGATTATGAGACAGTGCCAAAACGTGCAGGTTTGGTGCTAGTGAATAGAATGAAGATGGTATGGAACCCTGAAATTTGTTGTGTGAAAGCTCAAGAGTTTCAAGCTTTCTGAGTGTAGACAAGACTTCAGGAATGGTACCGGAAAGTTGGTTATGTTCTAGATACAACTGTTTCAACTTCTTTAGCTTGCCAATCCCAAGTGGTATTGAGCCAGTGAAGAAGTTCCTGCCTAAAATAAGTTGAGTCAACTTGGTTAACTTGGATATGGAACTTGGTATGGGACCAGTGAACCGGTTCCCTTCCAAGTTCAGTGCTTCAAGTTGGGTTATGTTGCCTATGTTGGTAGGTAGTTCACCGGAAAGCTGACTGTGGTATATAGACAGATATTTCATCTTTGGTAACACAAGTATGAAATCCGGGAATGGACCGGCGAGGTCTTCAAGGTTGTGAAAACTAAGATCCTCAAGATATTGGAGTTTTACGAGAGAGGGTGAGATTGTACCCGTCCATTTGGTATCCGACCCGTACCCATGTAGGGATAGGCCTGTGACTCGGTTCTTCTTCTGGCAATATATACCGTACCATGAGCAGCAATTTGTACCCGGCGTCCAGTTATCAAGCACGCCTGCCGGGTACTGAGTGATGCCCGATTTGAATGCCAGGAGACCGGCTTCGTCATCTGGGTGGCAGGCAGCTGATATGAGCTTGAAAGAGTGTAGGGTTATGAGTATAGAGAGGAAGAGTGTGAAGAGTAACTTCATTGTAGGTTTTTTGTTTTGCAAAGTAGGGAAATGTCAATTGTAATGGAATGAGTCTGGAAGAGAAGTGGCTGCTGGGTTATATTGCCAATGGACATGTAAATTTTTAGAACCAATTGTGCATTAAAGTAGGAAGTATCCGGACGGCCAACCAACGCAATCTTAGTCCACTTGACCTCAAAAGGGTATGCGCGCATGGATAATATGCATATTATGTGGGGTGGGATTGAACATTAGTCATGTTTGTAAGGTTTCACTCTCTTTTTTTCTAAAGTAGAAATATATTTCTTATCCATAGATTAGTACTTTTGTTTTAATAACTAAATATATGTAACGTGGAAAGCTTCACATTAATACATTAAAATAATTTTTTTCATCATAAAAATTGAAAGGAATTAGAAATATATTTCTTATCCATAGATTAGTACTTTTTTTTTAATAACTAAATATATGTAACGTGGAAAGCTTCACATTAATACATTAAAATAATTTTTTTCATCATAAAAATTGAAAGGAATTATTCTCAAGTTCACCCAACGAGCTCAAATAGCAGGCCTAGGCTTATAACTCCAAGAGTGGCCCAATAGCAGACAAGCGCATACTGTCAGGGAGACAGGGTGGTGTTGAGGAAAAACACTCACTCTAGACTTGAATCAATACCCGGATCACTCTCAAGAAATAATAAGAAAAGAACATAAGAATTTGGACAAATTGTCGTAATATCATTACTTATAAGAATACAATAATGCACAGGCCCACTATCCTCCCACCATTACTATTTATAATTAGACTTAGTCCTCACTAAGTAATCCTGTGAAGTCTACGTACACTAGGTTTTTTATCCCTCAATTCTAATCCTATTCCTTGTGGATAAAGATTAATCAAGTCTAAACCTACAAAGAGACAAATACTTATATAATTAAGTGAGTGATTAAAATACATAACCAACCCCTCACAAACAATCCATCCTTGATTAGAGTCCAGATCCTCTTTCCCAGTTAGGAATGTCCAGGTTGCATCACCTTTAGGCTTCTTGAGAGTTTGGCGCAAGAACCCTATTTTCAAATGAAAATAGTGGACCCTGTGTAAGACGTTGTCTAATACGTTGTCTTTGAAGTTATTTACTTAAATTGCTCGAAAGACAAGCTTCTTCTTTGGATAACTGGATTTTGAGTCTGAATCCTTTATTGTCTTTGATTAAAGTGTTTCATCCCTATATTGGATGTTAAAGTTGGAAGTTATCCCTGTATTGGATTTTGACTTCTTTTCATCCCTCCCTCCCTCCAGTTAGCATAATTTGGTCCCTCTCGCTAGAATCCGATGGAAAATGTTGACGTGACAAGTTTTTCGGCACCACGTTAGCATATATGGAAGATACATGTCAGGTCGAACCAACAAATCGAACCGACTCAACCCGACCGGTTTATCCACCCGAAAGACCCATTATTCAAATCCGGTTGGGGACCCGCATTTTGTCCATTTCTTATTCTTTTTATTCCTAAAATTTAATTTTTTTTAAAACCTTTCACTAAAATAAAAAAGTTTTCAAAAATAAAATAATAACTTATACTAATTAAATAATAATTTATAATAATTTATTTTCTGTAAAGCCTTTCTTTGAATTAAAAATTTTTTCATAATCAAAATAATAACTTTTTTAATTCAATGAAAGGCTTTAAAGAAATTAATTTTAGGGAAAAACGAAAAAAAATGAAAAAACTGCAGGCCCCCATCGAATTTGCAAAATGGACCTTTTGGGTAGGCGAACTAGTCGGATCGAGCGGTTCAATTTGTTGGTTCGACTTGACATGTGTATTCCACACATGCTGACTTGGCGCCGAAAAAACTTGCCGCATCAGCATTTTCTACCGGATTCTGACGAGAGGGACCAAAATAGGCTCACTAGGGAGAACAAAAAGATGAAAAAAACCAAATCTAACATAGAGATGGCTTTGAACTTTAGCAACCAACAGAGAAATGTAACAATTCTTTAATCCCAAAACGAATGTAAATGCATCTAAAATCAAATTGTCTAGAAAGTGTTTTACTAAATAAAAGCATGCATACAATGCCAAAAGATTATAAAGGTTAATCACAACTTGCCAAATTCATATGCTTGCGAGCAGAAAAAATCACAACTTGCCAAATTCTTTTAATGCAATAATACTTTTTATGTTTATCTTAAGTACCACTAGGCGTTCCACTTCAGGACCCAAATATTCCAAAAGCTCTCAGTTGAAGCTTTTTTTTAAAAACATGAAAACGATTTCTTTAAATATATGCGGAGGGTGCATCCTCTGCATCAAAACATACAGGGCAGCTGGCGGACAGGAGACCCAGTCTACAAGACATCCATTAATTGGATCGCACTTTTTTAGGTAACCAGTCCGCCACAGAGTTTGCTAGTCTACAAATTTTTGTAAAAGTACAGGAATTAATGGAGGAGGCTAAAATCATTTATCTAGTATATATATCACCACCACTGATCCGGAGCAGCAGAGCCTGCCATCTTATCTGTTTTCACAATCTTTGGCTACCTTCTTTTTTTTTTTCTCAGAAGAAAATGATATATTGTATTAATCATAAGAAGAAACATTACAGATATCATTGTACAAGACTTTGCATGGACAAGTGGAGCATTAATTCTCTGTTGGGGGCTCTACCAATGAATCTACCAACTCTTTGCGTTACAGGCGAGCCATCACCCCTTTTCTTTTCTGACAGTAACCATGACTATTTTTCTTTGTCCAAAATGTAGCCACATGACATGGAAATGGAAAAATTTATGTTTTCATAAAAGGGAAAAGAAACCACCCGGGTGGTGGTCCAGTGGTAAAGCCTTTACCTTGTCATTTTTAGGATTCGAGTTCGAGTCCCAGCACTTCCAGTCAAACCCCATATAGTGTGATGTAGCCGAATATGACCTTCCACACTGTGGGGTGGTGGCTGTTGAGCCCGATGACTCACCGAAACTATGACGCGTAGCAGGCGAGGATGTCCGCTGGTAACCCAGTGGGTGGTCTCTCCTATGAGGAGTGTCTAATGCCAGGATATAACCGGTATTGACCGGGGCCTTGACCGACGGGGCGATGATGACACCACTGATGCCTCTTTTTTCGACAAAAAAAAGGAAAAGAAAAATTCATGTGAATATTTTTATTCTATTAGGCATCGTGATTCTAAGTAACTCCATCTTGGAAGCTTAGACGGGTAGACGAATATGGTCAGACATAGACAGCCTGTCAGGATGTCTTAAGATACTATATTATTACATTACGTTGAGTGATAAAGGGTTTTGCACCAATAGGAAAAACCGATAAGAGAACATATGGAGTCACCGACAAAAAAAAAATGATGAAAATTTTTGGTTGAAAACTGATGAGGCCCGATTTATTATACTGAATCTCGGTCTGGATCGAGTATCTTGAGACTAAATCTGCCTGTTAGGATCTACGTTGATCCGTATCTGGTGTATCACTCCACATCTTCCCTGATATGCCATCTAAGAGCTATCTAAAGATGAGAATCCTCGTGCCCAAGGTACGCTGCTCAACACGTTGTATCAAAAAAAAATGTTCTACCAAAAAAAGGTTGTATCAAAAATGTGCAGACATAGGGATAGGAGTGTCCCTAAGGTTTAGCCATCCTGGGTGTCCAAGCTCAAAGTGACATGCGATTGACATGCGGATCCAACGAATCCTCTTGTCATCAGTTTTGCATCGTCTGTGGGAAACTTACATTCAACGACGGATGGAAAACCAACCTCCCTCTTGTTGGATGCAACAATATTCTTCTTTCTGCCTGAGTCTGCACAAGCCTCAGTCTTTGTACTACTATTCACTGCACTTCCAATTAACTTGTAAAGGTTCTTCTCCATCAATTCCCCCTTCATAATTACCAAGGCAACTTTAGTAACCTTCAAAACTCCACCTCAAGAAGAAAAACCACGTCCTCTCGAATCAAGCCTATAGAGGGGGATTAAATTTCTTCCAAGCTCCGGCACGTGCCTCACATCTGCAAAAGTCTTGGCAAATCCATCATGCATCTTGATCTTCACACTACTAATACTATGAATTTTTAATTCATGATTATCCGCCAATGCTACTGCTTTTCCATCACTGCAAGGCTTGTAACTGCTAAACCACTCCTTATTTGCACAAATATGAAACGAACAGGCAGAGTCTAGAATCCACGATTCTTCAACATTGTGCTCACCTTTTCCTTCTTGTACCAGGAAGGCATCACCATCCGAATCATCTTCAACAATCGCAGTCTCACCAGACTTCTTGCGATTTTTCTTCAGTTCTTCCATATCCTTCTTCATCTCCTCACAATAAAATTGGATATGACTCTTCGCGTGACAGTATTAATACTCCTTATCTTTGTAATCTGCTCTTCCTCGTGAACCAAACCTAGAATTTCTTCTGAACTTGTTAGACCGTGACGGGCCCTTGCCACGGTTAACCTTTGCTACGGCAACATCTTCACCTGTACTGCTACTAGACTGGTTCAACTTGAAATTCTCCATCAGCACTGCTGTCACATCTGAAACTGAAAGAGTCTTCTTCCCAACACACAGTGAATTCCTTAAAATATCATACGAATGCGGAAGAGACATCAACAACATCAAGGCCTTATCCTCTTCTTCATACTTCACATCAATACTAGCCAACTCCTTAATTAATTTATTAAATCTATTGATGTGATCAACAACATGCATACCTTCGTGCTTCTTCAACTGGTACAACTCCTTATTCATAAACAACCTGTTTTTGGGTGACTTCGACATGTAGATATCTTCTAATTTCTTCATTAGCTCAAGCGGACTTGTCTCATCTATCACACTATACTTCATGTCTGGTGCAAGATTTAATCTGATGGTACTACTCTAGCCGCACACCCGCAGCTACTCTGCAGCTCTACAGAAAAATCAACACAAAGCCTCCTATTTATACTAGCTAAAGAGCTACTACTTGGAGGACACTTCAAGCAAAATTAATTGTCTTACTTTTTCTTCAAGCCAAAGCTTAGCTTAAGCCAAGTCCAATTACAGCTCAAATCCCAACAGTTTCCACTATCAAGGACGCCAAACTGCAAGCCTCGCCGTCCACACTAGAGGCAGACCTTTTCAGCATGATCCTCATAAGTTTAAACCGCCTAGTATCCAACTTTACTCTGTCGAAACCAATCCAGTTCATCATATCTAGAGGACCGAGCCATTATGGAGTTGTAAACTTGGTTAGACGTTGTCCTCTACCAAGCTTTCGTCGGGACACTAATAGGAGTCTCCATGACCTGGTATTGGAGTCTCCCGCCATGATCGATCCCAAGCATTGATCAGACTTTGGATTAGTTTATTAACTACTTCTTCCTTGGGATTTTTCCATCTTATCCGAAATAATTACTCATCCTTGGATATCCAACAACAAACAATTTCATAAATAACAACAACGCATACAAATTTGTCAGTAATGAGTTTTACAATGTGGCAGACCCAAAACATCATGAATGAAGAACTACGTTAAGAAATCTTCTTTGGCATGAGAGTGGAAAAATGTCATCATGTGTAGATTCGGTTTTGATGTCTATCCCCACTATTCTCAAAAGCATAATACAATTTGTAACCAAAAAAAAGCATAACATAAATGGTGATTACATAAATTTTAACAAGTTGATGATAAACTATCCAAAATGACAATACGAGCGTCTCATAGGGTGAAAGCTACCTATTGCTTTTTTCTTTGTCAATCACACATGTTGAGCAAAACGACATAACATAAGGGTTCTTGAAAACACCTCTATAAAGTATTGTGGGTGGCGTGTGTTTTATATCGGATACCTTTACCCACCTCGAAACTCCTAAAATTGGAAAGATAAAAGGGAATTTTAAGATTACACAACTATCTTGCCTAGACAGCACATCATTTAAAAAATGTCCTATATTTGTCAGCAATACTGTCGCTTTAATGAGCATAGAGAGGAAGAGCGTGGAGAGAACTTCATTGTAGCTAGCTTTTTTGTTTTGCAAAGTAGGAAAATGCCAGTTGTATTGGAATGAACCTGGGAGAGAAGTGGCACAGCTGGGTTATATAGCCAATGGACATGTAATCTTTTGAACCTATTGTGCAAGTATCCAAACGGCCAGCCAACGCAATCTATTGGATCACAAGAATGTAAACGGGAAAACAGCGTATTTATTGGATCTAGTAGAATCACACAATACAAACCAATTAGCATATATTGATTGCAGGAGTAAGGTGGATTGTATTTCTCTAAGGTTTAAGTTTCAACTCATTATGGAAGCAAATATATAGAAATTATGTTATTGGTATTAATCTCACATCATAAGATGATGCGTTGAGCACAGGCAGAGGTTAGTCCGATATATACTCTTCCAGCATAAAAAAAGAATCACACAATTTAAGAATGTTGAAGTTGCAACCTGTAATATGAGAAATCACGTGATGTCTGTACTAATGGACAATCAAAGACGTCTAAACATCCAATTCAGGTTTAAGGGAACAGTGACCACAGAAACCATAAAAATTAGTAGTACATCCTAATAAATGCAATGTGAACGAACTGCATGCCAAAATATATCGCACCCAATAGCAATGAGAAAGTCACCAAAATACAAACCCACTCGTAATTTATTGGTTCAGTAATTAGAGCCAATGGGCTGGAAAGTTAAAATTTTAAAAAGGAAAACAAGGTCTCCATTAGGGAGAGAGAGAGAGAGCAGTACAAATTGTAAGATATAAAAAATTTAACAAGTTGATAATAAATTGTCGTCCTAGAAGGCAACGCTAGCGACCCTTTCTAAATATTAAAGAATAAACTATCATCCTAAAAGACAATGCGAGCAAAAGTTGTCACCCTGAGCATCATAGTATTACTACAAAGTTGTCTGGCACAGATCTGCACATCACTTTTAACAAATGTGCTAGATTTATCAGCTTTGTCGCTTTAGCCATCACTCCTGAGATGGGAAAGAAAATGGGCATCATAGTATTACTACAAAGCTGTCTAGCACAGATTTGCACATCATTATTTATCAAATGTGCAAGATTTATCAGCTTTGTGGCTTTAGCCGTATTGGTTTGGTTGCATGGAACATTGTGTGCTCGAAAGTATTCACAATAATGCATCAGCCAAGTTAGATTAAATTGTGTCTTTATGCCTAAAGTTCATGATGGTCTCACTGTTACCCATGACATATCTATTGATGCCCAAAGTGAGGCTGCTCCAAATTAATTTTATCCTTGGTGGAATAAGAGTGATATATTCCACATCTCAAAGAAAAGGCCAAAGTAATATATAGGTGAAATGGATCTATTTGATAGGATTGAATACCAGGATGCTTTACTTAGCAACCCTTGGTGTGCATATATTACTGTTAACTGATAAAGATAAGTGAGTAGTTACCGGAGTGTTATCATACAAGATAGAGATGAGAAACCTATCTACAATTGAACTAATCCTTATGCCTATTACTCCCCCTCAATCTGAGGGCGGTGGAGTTAACTAGACTCAGATTGTATCTTAAGGACAGAAATAAAGAAGCACTCAAAGATTTGGTAAAAATATCTGCGATTTGCTGACAAGCATCAACATGAAGAACTTGGATACTCCCTTGTTGAACTTTTTCACGAATAAAATGCAGGTCAATCTCCAGATGCTTTGTCCGTTGATGCTGGACAGGATTATTAGCTAAAAAAGTTGCTGATAAGTTGTCGCAGTGAATAGGAACTGGTAGGCGTGGGGGTCTGTGCAATTCAGAGAGAAGATGACATTCCCAAGAAACTTCTGCAAACAACACTTGCTAGTGCCCTGTATTCAGATTCGGTACTACTTCTGGATACCGTGGTTTGCTTCTTGGCTGTCCAAGAAATTAAATTTCCCCTGAGGAAGACACAATAACCTGTAGTAGACCGCCTGGTATCTAAACAACCAGCCCAATCGGCATCGCTGAAGGCACACACACTGGTAGTTGATGTCGGCCTGATGAGAAAACCATCATGTTGAGTACCAACGAGATAACGCAGGACTCTTTTCACTGCCTTCCAATGGTCAGTTGTCGGAGCATGCATGAATTGGCAAATAGAATTTACAGCATAGGAGATATCAGGCCTAGTAAACATTAGGTATTGAAGTGTTCCAACAATGCTACGGTATAATTTTTGTTCTGCAGTAGACAAGAGAACACCTTGAGTAAGAGAAAGTGTCTGCTTTGGTTGCATAGGAGTGGAGATAGGCTTCAGATCCGTGAACCCGGATCGAGTCAGAATAGTCTGTAAATATTTTTGTTGGTGCAAGAAGAGCCCATCAGAACTATGGAGAACTTGTATTCCAAGAAAATAATGCAGCTCACCAAGATCTGACATGGAAAATTCTTGTTCTAGGGCGTCGAGTAACTGCTGCAAAAGATCTTGTGAGGAGGCTGTCAAAATGATGTCATCTACATAAAGCAATAGATAAGCCGTACCCATGGATAACTGGAGCGTGAAAAGAGAAGCATTAGAATGACAAACCTGAAAGCCCTTACTCTGCAAAAAAGTTGCAAATCTTTGATACCAGGCTCTGGGCGCCTGTTTCAAACCGTATAATGCTCGATTGAGCTTGGAAACAAAATCAGGCTTGGCAGGATCCTCAAATCCAGGAGGTTGCCTCATGTAGACTTCTTCACGCAAAAATCCATTCAAAAAAGCGTTTTTAACATCCAACTGACGAATGTTCCAACCATTTGAAACAACAAGAGTGAGAACTGTTTGAATGGTTGCTGGCTTCACCACTGGGCTATATGTTTCGTCATAGTCTTGCCCAGCACGTTGGGTGTAACCCTGAGCAACAAGCCAAGCCTTGTGCCTCGCCAATCGTCCGTCAGCATGATACTTAATCCTGTAAACCCAACGTGAACCAACAATATTAGTGGAAGAGGAAGGAGGGGGAACAAGAGACCAAGTGTGATTTTGTATAAGGGCCTGGTATTTGTCCATCATAGCATGTCGCCAACACTCATCCTGAGAAGCTTGCTTATATGTTTTTGGTTCCATGTGTTTCGGTGAAGTGGTGGCGAGAAGAGTGTGTTTACGGTTTGGTTTAGTGATTCCGTCACGTAGGCGAGTTCGCATCGGATGCTTCGGTGGGCTAGGTGATTGCGGGTTCATCGTATTGTGGGTTACGGATGGTGTAGGAGAACTATCGATTGGCAACAAAGTGGGAGAAAGAGGAGAAGAGGGAGCTGCAGGTGTCTCGGTGGATTGTGGTAGGTGTGTATAGGAGTCAGGTGAGGAAAGTATAGGAGTATGAGAGCGAAAGGTGTTATTAGGTGTTGTGTGTTGGTGTTCGGCAGTAGTGGATGAAGTAGTTTGTAAGGGTGTTGTTTGAAGTTGAGTGGGAGTGTGTTTCTGTGGCATGGTAGACACAGTTCGTTGTGGCAGAGAGGATATCGATGGAACTAGTACTTGTGGTAATCTCAAAACTGCCGAGGTATTGAAAGATGGAGACAAAGTAAGAGAAGATGCAGGAACCGGATTTTGAAAAGGAAAGGAGTCTTCATAATTTTTCCTAATACCTTAAAATTATGGGTTATAATGTGGTGCACCCACTGTACAAGTTGATCAAAAAGGGACATAAATGTTCCTTCCGAAAACACCTCTATAAATTATTGTAGGGTGTGTTTTATATCACTTCTGCCTCTACCCACCGCGGAACCTCCTGAAATGGGAAAGAAAATGAGCATTATAATATTGCAAAGCTATGCAGGATTAGGGGTGAGGCCCGGATCCAAACTGACCAAAAAGACCAATGTTTGAACCAATATTTATTAATTTTGGTCAAGTCCAAACTAAAATTTTAAATTTTGGTTTGGACCGGTCAGGCCCAATATTTTAAAAAATTTGGATTTGGTCAGCCTCAAAGAAATTTGGGCAGTCCAAAGATCCAATTGGATCTGGACTTAAAAATAAATGAGCCCATTATATAACTTCCAATTCCAACCAACCCAACCCAATTGCAACCAACCCAACATTAAAAAAACCCATTTTATTAATTATTATTACACTTTCAATTCCAGCATTATGTGCTCTCTTTACTGCTGCTCAACAGCATGCATATATGTAATATTGGTGCACCGTTTTTCTAGAAATTTTGTAACAAGGTTAGAACTTACAACAGGTCTTTTGTGCAAAAAGTATAAACAATTGATGGTAAGTATAGGGAATTTTGAAAGACCTCTAGTTAAATTTTATTCTTTAACAACTTCCCTCATCTTATCTCCCTTGCTAGCTATGGAATCCATTTATGGAGAGAATACTTTTGCTCTTGAGAGGTTACCTGCAAGGTTTAATTAAAACAAATATACAACAAAAATCTTCTTAAATGGGATGGAATAGTTATGTTGTACAAAATTTCGAACATTTCGGATAATAGCTGTCCAAACCAAAAAAATTTTTGGTTATTTGGTCTTTGGGTTTTTGGTCTTCGGACATTGGTTCGGACAGCCTGAGAAAAGTTTGGTCAGTCCAAAGACCAAACCAAAATTTATAATGACCAAACCAAATATCCAAACTCTCACCCCTATGCAGGATAGATTGCACATCATTTAACAAATGAGCTAGACTTATCAGCTGAGTGGCTTTAGCTTTATCAGTTTGGTTGCATAAATCATCATGTGCTCTAAAATAATTAATTTGTGTGTTTTTTATTAATAATGAACAGCACGCATGCTCACCACTCCACACTAATATATTATATATAGTTGGTAGATAAAGCATATACTAATATAATGGCAAGTTGATACAAGATGACGGAGAAAAAATTATTTACTCTATAAAAGGAAATGTAAAACAGTACATATATTGGTCCTCGGATTCGATTTCACTTAAGGTCTCTTAGTTCAAGTCGTGATGTATGTAAAAAATTCTCAGCAAAAAACTCATGCAGTTATCCAGGTCGGATACAAATTAGTTAGAATGAAATTCTACATATACCAGATACATAACTGAAAAAAAAAAATAGATTAAATCGTCTCTTTACAACTTTAAAGTTCATGATGGTTCAAGTGTTACCATGACATATCGATAATTTGATGCTGAACGGAAAGCTACTTTTAATTAATTTTATACAAAAGTTAGATCTCTCCGGACTCAAGTCATATTGAAAATTCGGCTGTTTCTATCACGCCAAAAACTTGTCCACAAGATGGCAAAATAAATAATGACTCTTTTGAGGTTAAAAAAACGTGCATTACAGAAAAGAATGAGGCCATGAATGGTTTTATACACTTTTGAAGTAACCCTAACCGCTGCTGATATATAAGTAACCCTTCGGGCTTAGGAAAAGTTGGCCTTTACTAGCCAATCGGCACACGAATTGGCCAATCAGAACACAACGTACCTCCCATATTCACAACGCAACAAGCCTGACAAATCTAGACCATTAGAGAGAAGTAATACATTCTCTTAGAGTAATAAAGACTAAAATTAATTTTGAGATCTCAACCATCAGCTTAAATAGATAATGATAGAAAAAATCCAGATCATTTAGATAGTAAAATTATCGTCATGTGTAGATTCGGTTCTGATATCTGTCCCCACTATGTTCTCCTTTTCACTAACTCTCAAAATCATAATACAAACAAATGGTAACAGATATGAATTATAAAAGAGACTAAAAGTTCAACAACTTATATAAATTATCATCCTAGTGACACAATACGGGCAACCATTGCTAAACTAGGGAATCTGTCAAATTATGGTGACGGTACCCTATTGCTTTTCTTATTTTTCAGTGACACATGTTGAGCAAAAACGACATAATGGGTTCTAGAAAACACCTCTACAAAGTATTGTGAGGTGTGTTTTATATGATATATCTACCTACCCACCTCGAAATTCCTCAAATTTGAAAGATATTGCATGGGAATTTTAATATTACAAAACTATCTAGCATAGATTGAACATCATTTAAAAAATGTCCTAGATTTGTCAACAATATTGTCGCTTGGCTTGGGTTGCCCGAATCACCATCACCAAGTGGTCTAAAGTAATAATGTTGATCTGGTGTGTGTTTTATAATGATGAACATCATGCTCACCTCTCCACATATATTATATTATGGGGTTGGTGATACTAAAAAGCAGCTAATTGCAAGTTGATCACGTTAACGGGGAAACAAAATATTTATGGGAACTAAACCACACAATACAAGATTATTGAAGTTGATTGATGCCTTTACTTATAATGGACAATCACACATGTTATAGCTCGTCCGCGACGCATGTTTCTTAAAACTACGTACTTTGACTCCAAACCGTCCAATTCAAGAAAATTTTAGGGGGAACAATGACCACAGAAACCAATAAAAAGAATACATCATAATGAAGGCAACGTGAATTGCCAAAACATAACGCATCCAATAGCACTGAAACTAGTAAAACAGAAACCCACTTGTAATTACTCCCTCCTTTTTCTTTATAAGTCTTTTAAGGATGTTACATAATAATTATTCTGGCTTGGCATACCAAAATATCCCTTTATAAAAATTTTATTTACTCAATTTTTTACTTATCTAATTATTTAAAGGTGGGGTTATATTTAGATACTAAGCATTAAATAATTTCTAAAAATTCTAAAGCGTCTTACAATTTGAAGCAATAGAAAAAGACTAGAACAACTTATAATAAAAAAACGAAGGGAGTAATTTATTGGTTTAGTAATTCATGCCATGGGCTGAGTTAAAATTAAAAAAAAGGGAGGATCTCTAATGGTGGTAAGGTATCCATTAACCCCCACTTGCATAAAAAAAAAAATTATTTATACAACACATAAACTTCCAAACCACAAAAGATGTATAAAAAGAATGAGTAGAATCGGTTTGATGTCTGTCCCCACGATATTTTTCATTTCCATGATAGTAAAATCTTAATGCTTTGTTTAAACGAAAGAGAGAGAGCATAGTACAAATTATAAGATATAAAATTCTAACAAGTTGATAATAAATTGCTATCATATAAAACAATATTACGAGAGCACCCATTTCTTTTTCTTCTTCTTGTATTTTTTTAAAAATGGAAACCAGCAAACCTTCCTAAACCAGGGATTCTGTCAAAGTTAAGGTGACAGCTACGTGCGTCTTTTTTCTATTGCACATGTTGATCAAAAGCAGGACAAGGGTTCCAAAACCACCTCTATAAATAATTGTGGAGTGTATTTTATATCATATCTCGCTCTACCTACCTCGAAAACTCCTAAGCTGGGAAAGAAAATGGGCATTATAATATGACAATATATATCTTGTATAGAGGCTTGTCGCTTTAGCACCAAATTAATGGGATTGTTTAACAAAGAATGAAGATGAGAGTTTCTTTTGTAGGTGCTTTTCCTTCTTCTCATAGAGATACGTATCTTAAACTGTTAATATACATTCTTCACCCAGGACAAGCCCCCAACAATCACTCGGAACCTGTTAGTAGTCAGTAACCCCCATGGGCAAGGAAAAGCTGGCGTTGCTATAGCCAATCAGCATTCTGGCAATTAGGAACACATCGTACCTCCCATAGCAAACGCAAACAGAACTAGACCGTAACAGGGGTACTCCATTAGTTCTTCAGTCTTTGAATGAATTGGGAGAGAGGCCAAAAGCAACGGTTGGAGGGGTCAAAAACCAGCTCCAATCTTCAAAATATGTATATACGGTAACCCAAAACCTCAAGGTATTGGACGCAAACTTGCCGAGCCACTCAGAAGCATGCGCCTAAATGAGCCAACCGCAAACTTGCCGACCAAGAGCCAGAACACCACATGGTAACCCAAAACCTCAAGGTATTAGATACATGGGTCCACTTCATTTATATGTTACTCACTTGGCCTCTTTCTTTCCGATGTGGGATACACCACTCACACCTGTATTCCAACAAAAAGAATCTTAACCAGTGTGGAGTTGTCTAACAAGTAAACGACTTGGTTCTGCTTAAGTAAAGTTTGGGGTCTAAGCCCTGCGTGGAGACAGAAAATCTATGTTGGGAGACTCACCTACGATAACCAGGGATGCGACCGGATCGAATCCAGATTAGTCGGGCAAAGCTTGGGATACCAGATGAAAACAAAAAAAAAAAAAGAAAGGGAAATCATGTTAAGCCCTACCTGCTAATTAATTAAGACAATGTAGCATATTCTGAGCATTATACTTTAAAAAACAGCCAGCCTCATGAGCATTGTCGCTTTACCCACATTGTGACCAGGATAGATTTGGAATCTCCATCATCAGGAAATATAAAAAGGCTCGTCTGGCAAATGTTCCTCTTGAACTCATAAACTCGTCATGTTCGTTTGTCCACACACACACATAATTGTAGAGCTGGTGGCTCAACTAGTTAATTTTTATTGCAAATCCATACAAAATCACATGAATATGTTGACTGGAAAATAAATATCTATTGCAACTAGAATCAAACCTAACACAAGAATGAATTTGTTAAAATAATTCATCTACAAACCTAACTGCAATTCTTGGCTTTCTAACATTACCACCCATAACCATCCCCAAGAACTAAAATGAAGTTCCTTTCTCTACTCTTGCTGTCAATACTAACCCTCCAGTCCCTAAAGTACACATCCGCTGCCTGCCATGTCGATGATGAAACCGGTCTTCTGGCATTCAAATCCGGTATCACCCATGACCCGGCCGGCATGCTAAGCACATGGAGCCCGGGTACCGAGTGTTGCCAGTGGACCGGTATAAATTGCAACGAAAACAACCGGGTCATATCCATTTTTCTACGTATAAGACAAACCACCCCGAATCTCTTCTTGACGGGTACAATCTCACCATCTCTGGTAAAAGTCCAAAACCTTGAAAACATTTTTTTCTCTTACCTGAGAAACCTTACAGGCAACTTCCCGGATTTCTTATCCGGATTGCCAAAACTAAACCGTCTTGTAATAGAATATGCCCAACTTTCAGGTGAGTTACCCAGTAGTATAGGCAAGTTCACCCAACTTGAACAGTTGATCTTGGAAGGTAACCAGTTGACCGGTCCAATACCTAGTTCAATATCCGAGTTAACCCAGTTGAGTTGGATTGGTCTTTCCAGGAATTCCGACTGGCACAATACCACCTTCCATTGCCAAACTCGCCAAGTTGGATATCCTGGAATTAAACGACAACCAACTCACTGGTACCATACCTGATGTTTTTACTGCTTTCACTCAATTCACTACTCTTGATCTTTCACACAACAAATTGTATGGGGCTATACCACCTTCATTAGCATCAATAGCACCGTATTTGGTCCATCTTTATCTAGGCCACAATGAACTATCAGGAAACATCCCAGAGTTTCTTGGTAAATTTAAGGAACTTCAAATACTTGATCTTTCATCGAACAAACTCACAGGGCCCGTGCCGAAAACCTTTTCGAGGCTGAGAAAGTTATTCGATCTTGACCTGTCTCGTAACTCTCTGGTAGGTCCATTTCCCACTCTGAATTTGAAGGGCATTGTCTCAGTTGATCTATCTTACAATAACTTCCAGCTCAAGCAAATTCCAAGCTGGATCACTTCTTCTCCTGATGTCACCTCCATCAAGCTAGCAAAATGTGGGCTAAAATTTGATCTGGGAAGTTTGAAAATTCCTGATAGCCTCAGGCGCTTGGATCTTTCGAACAACTTAATTTTTGGAAAGGTGCCAGAGGCAGTTTCTGGGTTGGAAAGTTTGGATGTGAGCTATAATCACCTCTGTGGAAAGCTTCCACCAACCCAATTTCCTGCTAGTGCCTTTGTAGGGAATGACTGCCTTTGTGGTTCTCCACTACAGCCCTGCAAAGCTTGGTCCAAGGAGTAATAGTGATGCGACAACAGATGTGAAATGATGTTTTTTTGGTATGAAGATGCGAAATGATGTTAGAAAGCCAAGAATTGCAGTTGGCAGAATGAATGAGCTAAGAAAGAATTCCAGTATGGGATTTGGTTTGTAACAACTTGAAATTGGACTGTAATTCCGTTGTATTTCTTGTCATGTTTGTTTGGACTAGTCCTGTTGAATATGGGATTATATTTTAGTGTGTTATCCGTTTCCCATCTCAATGAGATCACTTTCCAATGCAGTGTGACTAGTTTTTTGATAACTGATAAAAGAAAACATTGAGGTGCTTCTCGCTTGATTTTTCATTCATGATTGTATGCTTAGAAAAGCGATAAAGTAACGTTTTAGGTTGCTAACGCAGCTTATTTCTTCCCTTACTATATAGATGGGGACCCTGAATAAATTTATGGCGAGACTCACAAAAGTTTAGGTTGAGAGGAAACTTTCTGAATTCAGAGTAGACCAGTATTACTATTAGTTATTCTCCATAAAAAACAGAGGAGAAATAGGATTGTCAGTGTATGTCTTATTCTAATTCTCATCTGAAAATCAAGTTTTCCTTTTAAGCTTTGCAATACTATATATGTGGTTAAGAGTTTCAGGAGGATTTACATTTACTGCACAATCAGCTCCCACCAGAGCAAGGAATTGGATGATGGGGAGACCTGGTGAACTCTTTGACTTTGTTAGATTTGAGCGAGAGAAGTTGTTTGACTTAATTTTGATATATGTGATAGATAGTATATGAGCATGCAAGGCCTTGTTTTTACTCGGTCAAAGTCGGGAAAATATGCTGCGTATAAGCAGGCCTACCACTTATCTATAATTGTAGGAAAAGACATGGATAGTGGAATAATGGCGGAGATGATGCCATGCAATACCCATCTGCCAAGTGAAATGATAGAGGAAAATCTGGAAAAGCTACCACCCAAATCCCTGTTTCGTTTCAGGAGCATGTCGCAGCATTGGCACTTTGTGATCGGTAGCAGCAGATTTGTTTCAAGGCATGCTTCTGCTGTTTTCTCCAACGATAATAAACAACCCGCGACAAGGTTTCTGCTCGAAAGATTGCGGATGCGAGCTCGTCTTGAGGAGAAACTCATTGTTTTAGTAAGCAACAAGGAGGAGGAGGAAGGCATTCAGCACTCTCCAACCGTAACCCAAACCTTTGATTATCCCGCAGTGGAAAAGGGAGGGGGTCTTCATGTTGTTGGTTCTTGCAATGGTCTGCTATGTCTAAAAAGATATGGTGCCCCTGATTTTACACTGTGGAATCCAATCCTGAACAAGCATCTCATTCTTCCCCGTGTTTCAATCCACATTTCGGAAGAAGAGGATGTGCGTGTCAGGGAAGGAGTAGGGCTCTGATTCGACGCCAAGACAAGCGACTATAAGCTGATCAGGATTGTGAATCCAACAAGGGTGGGTCAAGATCCTCAACCTCTGTCGGAGCTTTACGAGCTGAGTAGTAGAAGAAGCACATGGAGGAACATTCCTGTCGACGACAGTACTATTCCACTACATTTCCAGCAGGAAGTATCACTTCTCCTCAACGATTGTCTACATTGGCTTTGTCTAACTAGTTTAACCCTTTCCTCTCCCTGTGTAATAGTTTCGTTTGATACCAACAACGAATCTTTCCGGAAGATAGAGTTGCCACATGACCTTGCTCACCACGAGCGTATCACGTTGCGGTTTGTAATATATAGAGGACAACTCTCCTTCGTTGACCAAGATAGGAATGCTGATGGCTGTGAATTGCACATTTGGATCATGAAAGAATATGGTGCACCAGAGTCGTGGTGTAAGTGCATCACCATCAATCTAAGAATGAGACTAGTGGCACCACTAGGATTCATGAATACAACGAAGTTTCTATTCTTTCGTCATTATGAAGACGTGGCTGTGTATGATGTTGAGACTGGAACAATGGTTAATGTGTTCGTTTACACCACCGTTTTGCAGTTCTGGGACAGTTATACGGAGACTTTAGCATTGCTGGTTTTTTTCCAACTCGAAACAGCCTAGCCTTTTATATATATATAAAATGATAACCATCAGCCTTTTTCTTGTGAGAGTGATGGCTTGTGGGATGTGACTGTAAGTTTCCCTAAAGCTATTATGACATTCACAACAAGCACAACAAGCAGCGGAAACAAGGGAAACTATCCAAGAACCAAGTGAAGCATGCATAAACCGAATAACAATTTTTACATACCTGGAAGGTTAGGATCTTTCACCTAACTTGTGTATGGAATCAGCAAGAGCAAGACAACGGCCTGGCTCCTCTACGGTATCCACACGAACCGTGATTGGCTTGGAATCGTCACACGAAT
>JAKUCV010005914.1:3891-16356 GCA_028386065.3 Turnera subulata | reverse complement strand
ATATAACGTTCCATGTAGGGTTCTTATGTGGGTCGGTCCGGTCCACAAGTTCTCTAACTTGTACCCGTATGTAGAATCCATATCACATATAAATTCTCAACATACGCTAGTCTTAATTTATTATTACAACCCATCCGTAATAATAACCGACTAGGGACATTTAAGAATACATCAAGTATAAACTAGGGTTATAAATATGTGCAAGCAATTATCTCATAATCATATTTATTGGAATAACCTCAATGTATATACATGACTACAATCATCTATAGATTGGCTTTTGGGCATATAACTAACAGTGATGTCAAATGAAAAGCTAGTAAACAGATACAATTCTTTGGCAATAAAGCAAAAATGTTGGACCTAACTTCACTTGAAAGGCGCTAGGTTAAAATTTTAGGATCCATTGGTTGGAAAATTTAAAAGTTGGAGCTAATTTTACTTGCAGGTAATTAAAATTTCTAAATTTTGTTGGCGGGGTACTAACTCTTTAATTCTTTTCACATTTCTATGTTTATAATATTCACCTCCTTCTTATTGAGAGCTAACCTGATTAATTTTTTTTATTGAATTGACAAGAGAGCGATCAAATTTTCGAAATATAGGAGTAGGAGCAAGGAGCCAGATTTGGTGCAGGAACTATTGCTTGGAGAACAGCTGCGGGAGTAGTAAGAACAGTAGGAGTCACAACAAGATTAGCTGCAGAAACTGGGACAATCGAATCATCCTTAATAACAGGAGAAGCCATTTTATCAATAGAAGGAGCAACATGAGGGACTGCAACTGCTGGGATCACTGCGGAATAGCTGCAAGTTCAGTTAAAGGAACTGCTGGAACAACTACAAGTGCTAATGAAGCAGCAACAGAAACAGGAACTACAGGCTTGTCAAGGCTAGCGGTGGAAGCAGGAACCTGATGAGGAACCCATTGAGACGAGGCAGGCTTAGTTTGTGCACAAGCAATTTGATGATGTCCCCAAGAGTAACACAGTGCACAAAATTGTGGTTTCCAAAGAACAAGATACATCAATAGTGCGTGTACAATCATCAATAGCACCAGATCAGGCATGAATAAGAGGTTTTGAAAAGACAACTCCAATGCATACATAAACTGGATCAGTAAAGAGCTTTGTACAATCTTGAGTCATGTGCTTAGGCTTACCAATCACACTCGCCAGGTAGCTCAAACCTTCATATGCCATAAGCTCAAGAGGAACATGCTGAAGCTGAACCCAGATATGAATTACAGAAGAATAAAAAAAAAAAAAAAAGAATCAGATGCCAAAACGAGACCGAGGTGGAATTTATAGCACCGCTAAATATCGACTCGGATGTTAATGTACATAATGTCCTCAAATCAATTTGTTCACTCTAAAAACAACACTTACCCATTTAGCATCCCAAAATCCATAGTGAGCACTAATTTTGACCAAATTTAAATGTATATAAATTGATCCAAATTACAAATTGAGGGCGTACATTGGCCCATATCACAAATTAAAGTGTAAAATTGAGCCAACTCGAAATAGGACTGAAATGGGGTTTCTGCCAAATCTTTATTGCAACAGATAATAAAAACTTATCCAATTTTTTCTTGTTTAGATTCTAAGGCTACCCAAACCCCACACCCTGACTCGAGCCACGGTCCTTGGTGAAACCGAGGTCTTTATGCCACTGCGGTAAGGAAACCGTATATGGCACGCAAACCATACGATTTCATCTTATTTAATGGACAAATTTGTCGCGGGCCAAGAGTGTGGCGCAGCGGATGCACACTCTCACCATGCGGCACAAGCAAGATCGTCCCTTAACTTGTAAGCCTACTCACGCAAACACACTAAAGAGAGAGAACCAAGAGAAAAATAAAGCAAGAGAAGTAATTGGGATAAGACTCAGTATTATTATTAATAAACATCAACAACAATACATGCCCAACAACTCCCCCTCACGCGTCCTCTTTATATAGGCGCCGCAAGGTTTCAGCCCTTCCCCTACAAGTAATAGAATTCCTATCGCGACTAGGTTTCCTACCACAAGTCCATTCCTATTAAGATTCAAAGTGGCCAGCCCAAATCTAATAAGAATAGTTCAGCCCACACGCACACCTAATGAGATTAGGACTCCTGTGTGCCTTGGTATTCCTAGTGCGTGACATTCTCCTCCACCTATTCTGGCACGTCCTCGTTGTCGTTCGACGATATGCAGCTATCCTTCGCCCGAAGTTTTGCAACTTGTGCTCGCCTGTCCATCTTGATCCACGACTTCCTCTCCATCGCACAAGATACTCAACCACCGGTGCATCCGTACCATGCCCTCGAACAAGTCTGTCCGCCAAAATCTGTACAATAGGAGTCCTCCTAACCTGTGTAGCTCTAACCCTCGAACTCGTCCCTGGCACCATCCATATCGCCATAAGAGCCTGCTTGTCTTTCAAAGAACACTCACGCGCCGCATACAAAGTCATGCTTGTCCCTGTGAAGTACTATCCTTTCTTCCTTTGCAAAGACTTCAACCCGTTTCTTTGAAAGAAAATCCATCCCAAGAACCACTGAATAGTCATCCATAGGCACCACTGTGAAGTTAACCTTGCCGTGCCACTCGCCCATGTCAACCATGATGTCGTGTACAACACTAATAACGGGTTGTTCTCTCGTATTTGTCGGCTTCATGACACTATCGTCCACATTCCTAAACCGAACGCCCAATCTCTTGGGCATATCCACCTCCATGAAATTGTATGTTGCCCCGGTATCCACTAAGGCATCCAGCTCCTCCCTAGAAATCAACAACTTGAGAAACATCCTCCCCTTATCTTGCACATGCTTGGACGAATCTATGGCTCCTAGCATCTTCAAAGTAGCCATCTTGACATCAGCTTCTTGATCATCCTTAGAGTTTGCATCTACTCGCTTCACTGTCGATAGCCTGTTCTTCTTTAGACGGTCGATCTTCTGATGAGGCCCCTTGCAGAGAAAGCAATGAATGCTACTGCTCTCCTGCTTAACATTCTCGCCACTACCTTTGCCAACGACGTCTAGCGTTGGTGATTGCTTGCGCCCCGGCATTCCTGTGAACTCCATCAAAGAATCAACAATGGAAATGGCCTCTGACAATGTCTTCGCCCCTCGTTGATCCAACTCATCCTGTGTCCATCATTTCAGACTACCCATGAAAGCATAGGATGCTTCTGTTTCCGGCATGTTGATCTCCAATAGCAACTCTTGATAATCTTTAGCATGCTTCCGAATACTATCTCGCTGCTTGAGTGTTCGCAGCTTGTCCTTTGCCTCCCTCTGAGCATGTTGTGGATAGAATTGTGTCTTGAGTTCGGTCTTGAACCAATCTAATGAAGGTAATGCCCCCTCCACTCCAGGATTAGACACCCTGCACCGCAACCATAAATGTGCAGCCTCAAAGAGATACATTGTTGCCATTTACACCTTCTCCGGTTCCTAGGTGATGCCCAACCTAGCAAGGTATGTCTCCACCACAGACAAAAACCCATCAAGCTTCCTAGCGGACTCGAACCATCATAACCATCATCCTTAGGAATCTCCACTTTAGCTCTAGGCTTTGTCGAACCCTGTACACCGCATGACGCCAAGCTTGCAAGTTTCGCCTCGCAAAGTACCACATCCTCCTTGAGCGCTTTCTGATCCTCTAGGCATGCCTTGACTCTAGACAAACGAACCAACAAGTCACCAACAGTGGTTTTCAGCTCCCGCCTGATCTCTTGTCTCAGTTCATTGGCCATCTGTTGTAGTGCCCCTTGCAGCCAGTTCTTCGTACCCTCCAAGTCCTCCAGCAAGCCGTCCTTCTCGGTTTGAAAGACCCTAAATTAATCCACAATACCCATCATCTGAGTATCCAATGAAGTCCAAGGATTCACTGGTTGCAACCGATGTTTCTTCCTGGGTTTGGATGCATTGCGTACCTTTGGACGTCCCTGCTCTTCGTCAACCTCTTGTACAGTATCCTTCACTGTTCCATCTTTGGTAACATAAGATCCCGCCAACTTGTCCGTTGGCTCAACCATCCTCTCCACGCAAAGTGTACCTGTGCTTAAAAACTGTGTCAAGGCAACACCACCTCCACAAACAAGATGTTAGTACCACAACTCAAAACAAGCACCCAAGTATCACTTGATCGCCACTAGATTCAACTCTTGTTTGCGAAAAAAGAATAAAAAAAAAATTCGAACCAATTCAGCCTTGTTGCAGCCTAATTGCACCAAAAAGCACACCAATTAGCACGCCCACGAGACAATTCGCGCACCGAGTCGAGCCAATTAGCGCGCCCAGCCGAACCAAGTGGAGAGAAAGAAAACAAAATAGGAAAAGGGAGTGGGGGAAGGCTACAACTTAGGATGTTTTCTGGAGCTGAGAATAGGCAAAAATCTGGTAAGGAAGTGCGTGAGAATCAAGTGGGATCGGATTAAAGAGGATCAGGCTGAAAAAGGAAAGAATGAAGAATAGAAACAGGTGCCGACGAACATGGAGACATGACCGCCAACACCTGGAGGGCTTCACGACATGACCGCCAGCACGTGGCGTTCACCCCGACATGACCGCCATGTCTGGGCGGTCATCATTCCCAGTTTCGGCAACTTTTCTAGATTTTTCCTTTTTTCTTGATTCTGGGTATCTATTGTTGGATCTAGGGATTCAATCTCGACTCTTAGATCAAGACCACGTCCAGGCACCCTGAACACTATAAATAGGACCCCCATCATTCACACACAATTTCTCTCTTCTCCCTCTATACACACATAAGCTTAGGTGCTTGAAAGAATTCTCTCTTTTCAAGCTTAGGAACCGTAATAAGGGCTGAGGTTCTGGAAAAATTACGTGGAGTGGAGTAGCAACAAGGTAGCAACGAGAGGAGAGCAAGAGAAGAGGAAGAAGGAGGCGGATTGAAGCAATTCGTTGGAGGAAGGTGACAAATCCAAGAGGAAGGTTCCGCTCAAGGCAGTCTCTGATGGGGTATGTATGGGGTTGTTTGGGTTAAGGGTAAAGAGAAGAATGTCTGATAGGGGGCTTGGATGTTGGGGTGTTGACATTGTAAGACCCACAGGGAAATTGGTCCCAACAATTGAGAGGGAATAGATTTTGGTGATTATGTAGATGGGGTTTGGTGTGGCGGCTCAATGCACTTTTGGCAGTTACCTATGACGGAACGAAGGTAAAAGGGGTCCTCAGAGAGCGAAGCGTTATTCTCATGTGATTGGGTGGTTTGGTTGGATGAAGAGCCTGAGTTACAGCTTCGTCGGCCAGCTGGTGGAGCATCGCCATGCACGTGACGTCTTTGTTGCACCGGCGAGTCCTCCCCAAAAATTTCAAACCCAGTCCAAGGTGAAGACCATTCCCAATCAAGGGGATCATGCTGGGATTCCACCACTCCAATTTCAAATCTACACTGCCCTATTGTAACCTCAAGAACAGAAATAATGAAGCTGGTTGATGAAGTTAGGATGAGTATCTCCGCTACATCAAAATCATCTTTTGGCACTGATTCGTGACTCCAATCCACCATGCTCCCAAAACTGGATGAGATTACTTCGAAGAACTCTCTAGACCAAGCGCGGGGGATACCCTTAATCAGAACCCAATATAAACGATGGGTAGCTGCATCGCTAACCTACCATGGCCTAAACTCACTAAACACTTGCTCAATAAAGCTATGTGTTGGAATAAAACGATAAGTACACCCACAATGAGGTGCACAGTCACGAAAGACTGTAGGGACCTTCACTAATGATGCAATATAATCTGTTCACCCACAATGGGTGCAGGATAATTAGTGCTTTGCTGTAAAGAAAAAGTGAAGGAATATTTCAACAACCAGGCAACCATATTTTTCCTATAAATTGCTTATCCAACGGGTGATAGAGCAAGTTAGGGAAAAACCAAGGCAAACACATACAGAAAACTTTGAGGGCACAGTAAAGGAGGGTTTAGGTTGTGGAGACTCGGAAGTCGATCCAACAAACCGTGACGACTTCCACCGACCGGTAAATCGAGCTATGCTCCCGATCCTGCTTCCGCTGTAACGCTAGGAAATATAAGTAAGTTTCCTGCATTATGCTTTCCTTCATTGGTAGCGGAGCTTAGAGGCTCGGTTTCTGGGATGACTGCAAATATATGATATGCATCATTTTTCTGTATGGTTAACTTTATTACCATGCATGCATTAATATGTTCTTGTGCATATGAACTGCAATAGTGATATGCCTGTCATGAGATATATATTGTATAGAATAAGTTTATACATAATTTTTTTTGGACATGTACATATCATGAACAAAAACTATAAAGAAACCTTGTGGATGTTGAGAATCCGTTGCTCACGCTGGCACAGAGTCTGCATGGTGGTTTCCGGCTTGTTAAGAGCCTCTTTAAACCTACGATGGTGATGCATGCCACTAGTGGCTGATGGCTGCCGTCAGGGCGTGCGAGGTGTCACGGATGATGATTTTTTTTTCCTCCGACGAACTTTAAAAGTTTTTTTATGTGTTATGGAGAGGCTGAAGACTTCTTCTGTTCTTACTTGTTTTGCTGCTATGTGTGCAAAATAAGATGATAAAAATGGTACAGTTTGTTCAAGTACCCTTTTATTTAAAAAAAAATGGTAAGGAGAAAGAGTGAATGGCAGTAACGTTTTACAACTGTCCTGCTCTCCATCTATTGGTACAGTTGCACAATAAATTTTTTTTGAAAAGTGTAAAAGGTATTTTTTTGGTGGCGTGATGCTGTACACAAAGCTTTATGAGAAACAGTTTTTTTTAAGCACACAGCTGTGCAAAGTGGACTTTAAAAAAAAAAAGAAAAATGCTATGAGCATGACTCAATAACTTTTTTTATCTCCCATGCACTGTTCTCTCTATGTTGCAGCATGCGCCTATAACCTTTATTGTATCTCCCATACACTGTTCTCTTTCCTTTTTTTTTGGGACAGCAGCTTTTTTTAAAAAAAAAGATTAAACGTATAAATGGGGGATGAAAGTAGGCTACGAGATTTGAACTCGTGACCTCAAGGAGGAACAAACATCTCCTAACCACCAAGCAAGGTTTCTTGTTTTGAAAAGTAGTTTCGCAAATATTATATAAATCATGCTACAATGATATGCTGTATATGTTAATTAGTTTAACATCATACAAATGTTATTTAGTTTGACATTTAATACACGTGTTAAAATGTTTGACACAAAAATATTATGCTTTAACAAATACGTTGTATGAAAGCATAATTGAAATGCTTAGCTTACTTAATTAATTGGGCTAATTTTCTTTATGTATTTAACCTTAGGAAGACGATTGGGAACGCAGTGAACTTTCAATTCCGAGTTAAACATATGTCTATTAGCTTAATTAATTATAGCTTTGCATAATGACATATATGTATGTGAACATTAAATCCTTGTGTTTTATGATTCTAATTTTTGGTTTTTATTCTTTGGTGTAAAGAAAATGACTATTGCTGTAAGTGCAATTATCGAGGAGCTCAACAAAGGGTTAAAGCTAAATGGCGATAATTATGAAGTTTGGAGTGTGAAAATCCAGTATGTGCTGGAAGAGCAAGAGGCTCTTGAGGCAATAAATCATGTCATGGATGAGCCTGAAGCTGGCAATATGGCTCAGCATAGGCGTGACCGTGAGGCTTATGATGCTTGGGAGAAAAAGGATTCCACTGCTCGGCGTGCGTTGCTGAGCGCAGTGGAAGAGGACATTTTCCTAGATTGCAAGGACCTTCTAAATGCTATGGCTATTTGGAATGCTTTGAAGACAAGTTACAGTACCTTATCTGTGACAAAGTTAAGGTCCTTGACAATCAAGTTTGATTCCTACAAGAAAAACCTAGGTCATACTATGAAACAACATATGAGGCACATGGCCAATATGATCAGGGAATTAAGGAATTCTGGGCATGTCCTAACTGATGAACAACAAATCCAAGCAATCATACGTTCTTTGCCCGATGACTGGGAGCAGATGAAAATGCATCTCACCCATAATGTTCGAATCAACAATCTGGAAGATGTCCGGAAGCACCTTGAGTTGGAAGAGGAAAGGCGTGAGGCTGGTAAGCCACATGCTGAATTGCATATGGCAACTTCCAAGCCCAAGGGTGGTTCGAAGAGAAAGCATTGGGGAAAGAAAACTGGGCCAGCTCACCCGAGAAAGAAGCCCAAGACAGAACAACAAGGCCAAAAGAAGCGATGAAGTACCAATATGGCATGTGTGAGGTGCTATAACTGTAACCAAAAGGGTCACTATGCTTGTGATTGCACTGAGCCTAAGAAAAAGGTACTTTCAACTGCTTATGCTAGTGAACTTTGTGTTTCTAGCTCTGTTTTTCTAACTGAATCTAATCCTATGTGGATTATAGACTCAGGAGCCACGGACCACATAGCGCGGGAACGTGATGCCTTTGTTGACTTTTGGCGGGTCACACGTGGAGCAAAATGGATATATGTAGGAAATAACTCTAAAGTTGCTGTTGAAGGGATTGGATCATGCAAGTTAGTCCTGCGTGGTGGTCGAGACCTTCTCCTACATGATGTTCTCTATGCTCCTTCGATTCGTCGAAATATTATCTCTGTCAAAACTTTAATAAGTTTGGGTTTCACTTTGTTATTTCATGACAATTTCGTTAAGTTGACTTTGTGTTCAACCTTATTCGGTTTTGGTTACATGACCGGAGGTTTCTATGTTATGGATTTGGATGATATTTCTATTAATAATAATGCTTGTTTTTCCATGATTGTTTCTTCGCGTAATTATGACGTTGATGTAAACTTATGGCATGCTAGACTTGGTCACATTGGCCAACAAAGGATGCAAAGTTTAGCAAAACAAGGTTTGCTTCCAAGCATCGAACAAGTGGAATTGTCTACTTGTGAATGTTGTCTAGCTGAAAAATCAGCACGAAAACCTTTTGGTAAAGCAATCAGAGCCGAATTTCCTTTGCAATTAGTCCATTCAGACATCTGTGGGCCTATGAATGTTAGGGCCAGGCATGGAGCATACTATTTCATCACATTTATAGACGACTATACTCGGTATGGTTATGTCTATCTAATTTCCCACAAATTAGAGGCACTAACATGCTTCCAAAGCTATATGAGCTTAGTGGAAAATCAATTGGATCGAAAGATTAAAGCCATTCGAACTGATCGTGGCCGCGAGTATCTCTCGGCCTAATTTAAAGGAATTTGTGATGAAAAGGGCATAGTTCATTAGTTGACTATACCTAGCACTCCTCAACAAAATGGTGTTGCGGAGAGACAGAATAGAACGCTTCTTGAGATGGTTAGGTCAACGATGGCACAAGCTCAATTGCCAATTACCTTCTAGGGTGATGCCTTATTGACAGCTGCCTATGTACTTAACCGTGTGCTTACAAAATCAGTTGCAACCACTCCATATGAGTTGTGGACTGGTAGACAGCCCGACCTGAGTGTTCTAAGACCTTGGGGTTGTGCTGCTTATGCACATGATTCTTCTCATAAACATGGGAAATTGGGCCCAAGAGGGAAGAAAAGTATCTTTATTAGATACTCTGAAATCTCAAAGGGTTATGTGTTCATAAGCCAGCAAGACAGTGGGAGTATAACTGAATTTGAGTCACGCGATGTCACATTCTTAGAGGATGAGTTTCCTAAGAAGAGTCAGGTAGGACAAGACCTATCTTTGTTTGAGAATGAGGATCAAGGATCACTTCATTCTAGTGGGAGAATTTTAACAGATGATGAGTTTGTCTCTCATCGACAACCTCCTTTACCATCTAATGTGAATGCAAGTAATCCTGTTGCTTCAAGTGAGAGCGACAAAATGCATCTTATTCCAAACGGGAGCGAGATTAACATTTTTTATCCAAGTGGGAGCTCTATTGATCCAGATGGGAACAATGAATCACAATTAAGACGTGGTTCACGTCTAAAGACTCCTTGCCGACGATTTGACATGGAAGGGGGTGAACTCTTTATGATGCTCCTACATGATGACCATGAGCCAAGAAATGTAAAAGAGGCTCTCTCATGCTCTTTCAAGGACAAATGGACAAAAGCAATGGAAGACGAGATGGAGTCCATGCGAGTTAACAAAGTTTGGGAACTAATTGATCTCCCTAAAGGACGCAAAGCCATTGGGAACAAATGGGTTCTCAAGATCAAGCTCAAGGCTGATGACACAGTTGAGAGATATAAGGCTCGACTAGTGGCGAAAGGGTATACACAACAAGTTGGGATAGACTACGAAGAGACTTTCTCACCTGTTGTACGCTTTACCTCTATTCGCCTAATTCTAGCTATAGTTGCAAACTTAGATCTAGAATTACATCAGATGGATGTCAAAACTGCCTTTCTCAATGGTGAGTTAAGTCAAGAGATTTACATGGAACAACCTGAGTGTTTCATCGAAAAAGGCCACGAACATAAGGTTTATAGACTTTTGAAGTCTATTTATGGTCTTAAACAATCTCCAAGGCAGTGGTATATACGCTTTCACAATGTCGTCTTATCAAATGGTTTTACTATGACGGAAGAAGACCATTGTGTATATACCAAAAGATCTAGAAACAAGTTTGTGTTTTTGACATTATATGTTGATGACATGCTTATAGCTGAAAATGATCTGGAGTTCACCAACGAGGTTAAGACCTGGTTGTCATCTCAATTTGAGATGAAGGATATGGGTGAAGCTGCATATATTCTTGGAGTATAGATTTCAAGAGATCGTTCTAAGAAACTATTATATCTCTCCCAGGAGAATTATATTAGAAAAGTTCTTGAACGATTTAACATGCAAAACAGTAACCCTATCGATACTCCCATTAGCAAAGGCCATACCTTGGGAAATCACATGTGTCCTAAGACTCCTGAAGAAAGAGAACAAATGAGCCGAGTACCATATCGGAGCACAGTCAGAAGTCTGATGTATACTATGGTATGCACTAGACCAGATATCTGTCAAGCAGTTGGCTTGGTAAGCAGATATCAATCTGACCTAGGCCCAGCACATTGGAAAGCAGTAAAGAGAATCATGAGATATCTAAAAGGGACTGCTGATTACTCGCTTTGTTATCGAGGCGGGCGGGATCTACGATTGATTGGATACACTGATGCTGACCATGGAGGGGATCCAGACGATAGAAAGTCTACGTCTGGATATGTTTTCTTACTAAGTGGTGGCGCCATATCCTGGAGCAGTAAGAAACAAACATGTGTATCCTTGTCCATAATGGAAGCCGAATATGTGGCTCTCGCTTCAGCAGCACAGGAGGCTGTTTGGCTAAAAAGGTTCTTAGAGCGCCTTGTAGATAATGCAGAAAACACTGATCCAGTGTTAGTCTACTGTGACAGTCAGGCTGCAATTTCTTCCACCAAGGATCCTAAGTTCCATTGCAAAACCAAACACATAGATATCAAGTATAACTATGCGAGAGACATGGTTGCACGCAAGGTGGTGAATGTGAAGTATTTACCTACAAGGGATATGTTGGCAGATCCATTGACTAAACCTATACCTAGAGATGTGTTTGTTAAACACATCAAGTCTCAAGGGTTGTATAGGTTTTAAAATACTTCATTTTAGTTGTTTCCCATTGTTCACATAACTATTTAATGTTCTTCTAATTGTCAATGAAGTTGAATTTCATACGTATATGTATTTTTTTGGATGGATGTTATGTACATTCCTCAATTAATTGCTTTACTATAAAGTATGTCAAGTAGACAAGAGGTTAGCCTTCTCACATAGGTAACCGCCTCCTTATCATAGTGATAAGTGGAGATGAGACGAGTTTTAAGTAAAATTATCATATGGATAATTTTAGAGCCAATTGCTTAAACGTCGAATGAGTAATGACAAAAGGTCATTCAATAGATGAAATATGTTCATCTAGTCTACTTTATGGGCCAGATGTGAGTTCAAGTTAATAAGTAGATCAAGGAACTCAAGTTTGGATACTTATGGTGTCTAAATATCATCTGTATAGCATTCCTTATGGAAAAGGCATACGCTCTACGGGAAAAGAGAAAATGCTGTAGCACATGTTTCATACCATGTGCGCGTTTTGCTGACCAAATGGATTAACATAAGTTTAATCTCCGCTTATTGTTGTGTGAGACCCAAAGCCTTTATAATGGCTCTATCGTGTACCCTCAGGACTCCGATCAGGTACTTGAGATTTAGCTTGATGTTTGCTATCTTAGTGTGTTGCCAAAGGACCATGGACACTGATTCAGTCTGGCAGGATATGTCTAGAAAAGCAAGTTAAGTTGAGTTAAGAGGATCGTGAGAAGAGGAAGATCATTGACCGAAATCACATTAGTTTGTATTCACCGGTGCACCAGTTATGACTTATGGTTATAATTGTGAATACAATGTATCTTAATAAGAGAGATCTTCGGTAGATTTCTAATGTGATTTATGATCTAGGGTACTTGCGTACTTTCTGATCTACTTAA
>JAKUCV010005913.1:109874-120775 GCA_028386065.3 Turnera subulata | reverse complement strand
AAATTCCGAAACCCGAAAAATACCAACTTAGTTCCGAAAAATTCACGGAAAAATCACGAGCGCGGGAAAACCTTCGGTTTCGAAAAACGACTCCCGATTTACCTTGAATTAATTACCCAAGAATAATTCAACAGTAAATCACGGTAAATAGACTTTTACAGTCCGGTAAAAATCCAAAATTTTTACCCGGGCTGTTACATCTAACCTTGATGGAAGTAATACACCATTAATAGTAATAATACAACTTTGATAGTAATAGTAATAATGAAGATTAATAAAATGTAGATGAAGGGAGATGGAGAGGAGAGGTGTATGTGTATGGAAATGAAGAGAGTAATCTTATGGTAGGATGTAACTATATGAAAGTGAAGGAATGAAGGGGTATTTATAGTTAGAAATGGGAGGATAAAAACAAATAAGTATGATTAATTTAAAAGGATAAAATAAAGGGATGTTAGGTAAAGAAAAATGATATTAAGATTATGACAAATAGAATTATGGAGGATAATTAGCCAATGAGATAATTCCAAGTAGAAGTTTGGTGTATGAGTAAAGTATTTACCGGAGGTAAATTCGGGTATGGTAAAATTGAGTTTTACTGGTTGATAACAATGACATTCACCATAATTTATTTATAACAAGATAATAATTTTTGCATAGTCCTGTGTTGTTGGTGTTTCCTTATGGGGGCAAGTTACTTTAAGAGGAATAACTTGGTAAAGCCTTGCGCTAATAATTATTAAAGACATATAAACCAAGAACTTTTAAAATTTAAAATTATCATGCAAATTTGTAAGAAAACTTCATTGACAATAAGAGTTATTATTATAAATGTAAAACTTACAGGTTTTGAGGGAAGAGCTGTAGATGATCGATAATATTAGCGCTCCTTGAAAGTTTTCCCTATATATTCACTGCAAAATTAATTAGCCGCGAGTCATTACTTACTACCAATTCTATGCAAAAGACCTATCACACACTCAGAATAGTATCATCAATATATCATAAAAAATTTATTATTATTTTTATTTACTCAACAAATAATTGATGGCTTTATAGAGACAAAAAGGTATAACTATTCTAACCGTCAAGGGGAGGAAGTAATCAAATTCATACAGACAAATAGACCAAGATGCTACCCATGGGCAATGTTAAAAAAATTGCATATATAACAAAAAAATTGAGGGTGAAAAAAACCTTATATAAGGCCAACCAGAACGTCCTTGAAGACTATTTTTTGTGCAGTCCGGAGCTTCCATACGGTGGCCAGTAAGTATTTTCAGACCCTGTTTTGACGTTGCTCTTGAGAAAGCAACATACAATTGACCATGAGTGAATACTGGTTGAGGCAAATAAACACCTACCATATTCAACGACTGCCCTTGGCTTTTATTTATCGTCATTGCATAACATATCCTAACAGGAAATTGCCTTCGTGTGAATTTAAATGGCCATTTTCCTTCGTTCACCGAGAAGGCAATTCGTGGAATGAAAACTTTCTCATCAGTTTGATCACCAGTCATTATTCTAGCTTCTATGACCTTTTTTGAGGTTTGTGTGATAATTAATCTTGTCCCATTGCATAAGCCTGCAGCTTGATTAAGATTTCAGAGCAACATGATTGGTGTTCCTGCCTTGAGGATGAGCTTGTGGGGTGGCAACCTATCAAATTCTAATTTATTTAAGAACTCTGGAGGGTACAAAAGGTCAAGAATTGCAACGTCTCCATTCTTGGCTGTGATAGAATCTGAACTAAGATATATATATTCCTCTCTAGGGACAATGTTCATAATATAAGAGTTGATTTCAGACACCAAAGAGTTTCTTGGTGTGACAATGGCCCTTTCTCTCAAATAGATTGCATCATCAAATTTCATCGCTAATTCAGAATAGACTGAGTTGACAATTTGTTTGATAGGATCATCAAGAGGTTGCACTAAAAGATCTGATGGAATTTTAACAAATTCTGCGTCTTCATCGTTTGGTACGTCAATATCACATATGTTCCCATTCCCTATTTGCAGTATCCAATTAGCAAAGCATGATAACTCTGCCCTTTCCTTTTCGGTCAACCCCTTGATATTAAGGCGCATCTTCTGCTTCAGCACAATAACTTTAAAATGAAACCACAAAGGTGATCTCACCAAAGATGATTCAATAATATCGGAAAGTGTTCCAGCCGGAATCACTGGTAAGATTTGCCTAAAATCACCACCTAGTAACATTGGCATTGCACCAAATGGAAAGTCTTCATTTTGGATGTTGGCATCTGAAAGAATATCACGTAATGTCCTGTCCAATGCTTCAAAACAGTTTCTATTGTTCATTGGGGCCTCATCCCATATAATAAGTGAAGCTTTGCTTATCAATCGGGCCAAATGTGTACCTTTCTTAATTTGGCAAGTAGAGGCATCATGAATATCCAAAGGAATTTTGAACCTTGAGTGTGCAGTTCTGCCTCCAGGAAGTAAGAGTGAAGCTATGCCAGATGATGCTACAGCAAGAACTATGTGGTTTTCTGATCTCAACTTAGTGATTATTGTATGCCACAGAAAGGTTTTCCCCGTGCCACCATGTCCGTGAACAAAAAACTGACCGTGATGTTTGTTTAAGATTGTGTGAACAATGATATCATAAATTTCTTTCTGCTCTGTGTTAAGCTTCGGAACCAAATATGATAGCTGCTCTCTTAACTCAACAACATTGTAACTCATTTCATCCATCAACAAACGATTCTTGATCTCTCTCATCTTTTGACCATCAGGAAGAGGAAGCTGCTTTGCTGATAAAGAACTTCCAGCAGCAGTGGAAAGCTTCTCAAGTTCGTATAAGACATGGTTCCATTTATCTGTGTCAGCTAGTTGTAAATGTGGCATTTGTAGGATATGCCTTAATTTTGCAACAATATCATCAGCCATATACTTGTAATATCGATCGAGCAATGTAGCTGCTTTGGCCACATCACAGAAAAGAATAATAGTAACAAAGAGTTGACGAATTTGTGGAGATGTTGCTGTTAATATCGCTTCATCCAAGGCCTCATTCCATTCTCTATCATCACCAAGAAGACCAATCTGTTCACATGCATCTTGAAATGATTGGCATAAATGACCATTAACTGTTCTGAGGTCAATAAAACTTTGAGCACCTCTTACCGAATTCAAAAGCAGCCTCAAATAATACAATTCTCCAGCTGCAGGATGGATGTACGGAATTCTACCAATACATTTATGACTTTTTTGAGGCCTCCAAACTTTAGATTGGGAATCCCAAACAAATTTTGATGGGAATTGCACATAAGTAAGTTCGCATGCCTCAGAGAACTCCTTATTTGCCTCAAAGCACTTGGTAAGCATGGTATTCTCAATACCTGGCCTATTCAAAACATAGTTCAAATTCTGGCTTTCATGGAAAATAACATTTTGTTCACATGGCAAATGGATGGCCAGGCGATCAATGGCTGGTTCCCTAAAATGGATTGGAAACTTAAGCAATCTCCATACCGCCTTATGTGGACATATAAAATGGCAATTAAGAAATGCTTTAATTTCATCAAGCTGATGATCTTGGAGCACAGCCCTTGTTCTATCTAAGCCTTTGCTTAAATATTTTAAAAGATATTTGATCAGCAAAGATTGGCAACAGATTTCAACATTAATATGGGCATCATAGCGTAATAACAGCTCTTTATTAAATGGAACTACAAAAGCATTGTCTAATTTGATACCACCTTTTAAGACAAAAATGCTTTGATTTACACGACGTCTGTATGCAGCAAAACCACTGTCATCATCAGAAATAGTCCTTGCTTTGTATTTCTTTGGAAAATACTTGGAACATTTGTTTGATTTCATACATGAAGAAGTAGGTCTAGCATTGCCACATGGACCATGTATCATAAACTGTGACACAGCTTGATACGCCACAGGTTCAATTTCAGGATCAGGAATCTCTGCTGATATTATAGAGTCGATGTCCTCAACTGTGCGACACTCGTAACCAGCATCAAGCCATACTAAGATATGGCAGTGTGGCAATCCTCGTTTTTGGAATTCAATGGCACCCACATCTATTTGAATAAATGGCTGTTAGATTAACTGAAACATCATACCCAAGTGTACAATGTCACTTCAAATAATATTACTCACTTGCAATAGATTTGCCAAATGGTTCTCCAAATTTAATGTAATTCACCATGTCGTCAAGTTTTGCCTTGAAAACTCGAGATATGATGTCTGGCCTTTCTTCTGGTCTGCATGAAATGTCTTTTTTGAGCTCGCGAATGATTTCTGGCCATTTGACATTGCATGTAAAAGTTATAAAAAGATCAGGATTTCCAAAATGCCGACAAATAGCCATTGCATCTTGGTAATTGTTAATCATGTATCTGACACTTCCAGTATGAGATGATGGCATGATTATTCTTTGGCCAATTTTTTCTGCATCTCTATCACCTCTCAATACTGCATCGTGGATTCCCTTATACAACTCACTCCTAAGTTTTGGTTGATTCATCCGGAGAAAATCAAGTCTATCTTCCTCAACTGTGGCAAAGGCATCCACCCAAAATTCTTGAGATAGCTTTCCTGATTTTAAAATTATATTTGGCTCTCCTCGTCTTTCTTGAAGTTGGTAGGCAATGAAGGCTCTCATGGAAATTCTGGTTCTTTTTGTAGCATGCCCATGACATTTCAAATTAGGATTGTAACCATCCTCACCATAAGGGAATAAAATAGGATAATGAAGGGCCATATATTTTGGATGTAACTTCGTTATCCTTTGCAACTTTCTGGATTTGTACTCTATAATGATGTCTCTATCATGATGCACCTCTCCAATATCACCAACAATAAGACCTCCAATATCATCAACTGTTGGTTCTTCATATTCATAACCATCCTCCGGTCGTCTCCCTATAAGCCTAAGGCTGAAAGGAGTAGAAGGATTATCATGTAAACGATCTCGAGCTGTTCTGAATAGGGCAACCAATTGGTTTGTTTGGTTGAACATATGAATCAGTTCTTCAACAACCTCCATATGCAATCCACCGTCAGTATTTGCACCTCCAATAGCAGCAAGGCAATTTGCAACCTCATTTTGAGTGTCATGTATATAAAGCTGGGCAAATTTTGGAGATTGCCCCTCGACAGGTAACAAAGAACCCATTAAATGATTTATCCGACCATTAACTTTGAAGACATACGGGCCATTTCCATCGTTGATAGTTTTATCAACTTGCGCACCCATGGAAGCAAAAGCAAATATAGAATTATATGCTCTAATACTTTCATGAAACCTGACACTTTTTTGACCATTTTTTGGATCAAGAAGGCGCTCAAGTATAGCTGGTGGTGGCTTCTGAGGAGGCAATTTTATTTTACCTTGCAAGCAGCAAGCTCCAAATTTTGGCCTTTTTATGCTAGAGTTTTTCAAACGTTCCTGAAGCCAAAAGAGTGCATGGCAATGCTCGCATTCATATGTTTTATCCCCAAAATCCAAATATTTATACAATGAGCCTAAAGTGGATGTTAAGGAATATAAAGGAAGAATATAGGCAATAGATTAAACAAACAAACAAAAAAGTCTAGTCAATATGTGATAATGTAAGGAACATCAGTTGAAAATGTTAGGCAAAATCCCATCAAAATTAACCTAATTGTTACCTATATTTTTTCGTGTTGCTTGGTATGCTGCTTGCCCAAAAACCATGGGTTGTTGTTCAATATTTGATGCAGGTAGTTGTAGTTGCACATGAACAGAACCAGGTGCATCCTCTAAGGCAACAACAGACACTTGGTCATCATTGCCATGGTTTTCTGACAATGATATTGAGCTGTTTGCATTGCCCAAGGTATTTGGCAATTGTTTTCTAGATTTCTTTGCTAGTGCCAACTTCTCAGGATGTTGGTTTCGTTTTCTACTTTTAGAGGAATAACTTGTTGAAGCTTCATGTGAACAATCATTAACATCATGACATACTCTTATGTGCATTTATGTGTATGTATGATTTTGTTGTATAGGTTTTTGGATATCGGGCAGTTTCCCGAGGAGCCGGCGTCGTACCGGTCATAGTTTCCGAAGTTGAGTAATCGGCCAAGGTGAGGATGGATTTCCTTCAATATGTGCCTTATTACTCGGTTATTGTGTTTGGTGTTGTTACATTGTTGGATGCTGTGCTTTTGTTGTGTTTTGGCTCGGGATGTCTATTCCGGTGCTTATTTGGTACTTTTGGGATGTTTATCCCCGTGTCGGTTTTCTGTGTCTTTTGGTTCAAATTATAATATGGATTAATTAATGAATTGTGATGAGGATGTCGATCCTCGGTATTTTGGTTAGGGATGTCGATCCCTGTGAGTTTGGTTTTTAATGATGATATAATTGTCACGTGGTAAGTAGAGGTACGACCGGATGGTTTGTGACTGTTTTGTGGTGCCATGATCTGGGTTACTTGTGATGGGCATGTTGATGCCGGTTTGATTGGGATGTTGATCCCTGAGTTTGATATTGGGATGTTGATCCCGGGTTCTTTTTGATCTGGCACCAGGAACAGGTTGATAACCTGGTACGACCCTAGCTTATCCGTGACGGGGCCCGGAAAGATAAAATTGGATAATTGATTTTATTTGAGTCTTTTGGTTGGGCTGTTTAGCCCGTGTTTTTGACTTGAGTAGTTATAGTGTGCATACTGATCGTCTTTCCATTGTCGTGAGCACTTCGGACTCACCCCTCACCTGCGGGCTTTCATCCCGTAGGATGAGTTGTTTCATGTACAGGCTTGGTGCATTCCAGACAGGCTGCAGCGTTATCCCTTGGACGGGCTTGGATCCATAGTTTGCATTTATGCATACAGTGTATATGTGAGTCTTTATAAGTCTTCCGCTGTGCATGTTTTCGCTATTATTGGGCCATTGGGCCGGGATTTATTACTTATGTTGTTTTATTATTTTGGGCCGTTGGGCCGAGTTATTGTTGTTTACACTGTATGCTTGGGTTTATTTGGTTGGGTTGTCACAGTTCCGGCACGTGTTTACTGTGTACGGTAAATACGGGTCGGGGCGTTTCATTTTGGTAGCGGAGCGGGCGTTAGGTCTTGTCGGGCAGTCTATGTGTGTTGTTGTCCTTGTTTGCATAGTTCGCTCCATTTGGTTATTATTTTATATCATTTTAGTTAGTGCATTATGGATCTAGTCGAGGGACGCCAGCTGTCGCGGAACATACACGTAAGAGGTAATGATGCCATAAATAAGCGAAATTGCAAATATTATTAATAATACTGATATTTTGATACAAAGCGAAATATTAATATATTAATTGCAAAGGGAAATAGTACATTGATATTTTATATTTAATAAAAAGGGAAATATTACATGGATTTTTGATATTTTTATAAAAATAGAAAATACATTAACGGTTCGCAACGACGTTGACACGGAAGCTGTTTGCGTCACTGTTGACGTTGACCGTGACCCTGTCGCTCCAAGAGAGCCACATGCCGCCTCTGTCGCGCTGGCCAGGAATCTCGAACCGGTTAGCTTGAGGGAATCGGAGTGGAATCAGACCGTGATCGTCTCGTGGTTGCCACTGCGTCTCCGTCAGAAGAACCATGTTGGGCTTGTACTGGTTCTTCAAGTCCCTCAGAGTGCGCGAGAATTCCTGTGCACGCCTTGCGACGCCTCTGCAGTTCCACACCAGTAGCCGTACCTTTGGCCAAGTTGGAGGCAGCCGAGTCATTCTGGGTATGCTCTGGGCTGTCATTGCGAGCTGGTAGTAAGCACCTTGCTCCACAGTCTGGCAAGTGGACTCCAGGTTGAACTCTTGAAGCCTATCCGAGATGAAGAACATCACGGAGTTTGCTGAGCCGTAGTAGGAAGTCCTCAGTGTCCCATGATCCTCTAGGAAGAACACTTCTTCCATGGGAGTGACGAAGAACCGCGACGAGTAGAGTTCGTCGACGAAGACTAGTCGTGGCATTCTGCCGAGCTCGTTCGGCAGCTCTTCAGCACGTTCGTTGACCATGCTGTACGCCAGACGATTCCTTCTGCCAAGATTGGCACCTTCGACGAAGAACACTGAAGATGGAGCAGGCATCTTGTTTCTTTTGGACGTGTGTGGGGTTTTGTTTTTTTTTTGAACGTTGTGTTTTATTTGCTTGAGCAGTTTGTTTGCTTTTAAAATGCTTTGATAATTTACACATCACCGCTCCTTCTTTTATACACTTTTGGGGAGCGTGATTACCGTTTTTGATTTTGAAGATTTTGCTTTTTGAAAATTTTACCGTTGCTTGCATTTATTGCTTTACGCGTCTTTCGGACCCATGCCAGAGTTTTTCAGTCTTTTTCCATCTCTTGATTTTCTTCGCTCTGGCTACCTTGTCTTTTGTTTTCATGGTTTTACTATATTTTCTTGCATCTTTTATCACTTGCATCCGTGACCGTTGAGGCTAGACGGATGGGACCGTACCTTGAGTAGAGTGCATGTGCGACGAGTTTACAGCTGTTCGGACATCGTGGAGAGATGCGAGACGAGATTGACGTTTTTGGCTTATGCAGAATTTGTGGACAAGTGGGTAACGTGTCCTTCGAGAGACACAGGACGTTCCCGTGATCATCGCCTTGCCAGATAACGGATATCTTCTTCACGAGGTTAACGGACGTCACCGTTAGTTGTACGTTACGTTTCATGGGTTCGTGGATGTTCACGTCCGATACGAGCACCGTTCATGAAAATATGTTTTGGTTTTAATTTCTTTTTATTTTAATTTTGTTAAACGAGTTTTATTTTTAATTTCTTTAAATTTGATTTTATATTCTTATTATTAATTTTTTTGTTTTACTTTGAGACGTTTTATTTTTCCATTTGACATAAGATTTCTTAACATAAGAGAATTTTGATTTAAAAGGAAATTTATTTTATTAATATCATAAGGTTTTACAACAGGAGAAGAAGTACTCTCTATGGAGTTACTTGCTTCTCTAGGTCTTTTACAATCTTTTTGGCATTTTCCATGTGAGGGAAGAGCTCCATGCACGCTAGTTCTATTTGCGCCACCGCCGAGCTGATCTTCTTCAGGGAGAAGTTCAGTTGTGTCAGCTTCTGTTGCGGAGTGCTGCTTCCAGCGATCGCCTTGCCCTTCTTGTCTTCAGTTTTCTTGGGAGCTCGCTTCTTCCGTCGTTTTGGGGAAACGACCATGTGCTCCTGCAGGCCGACGATGTTGGTCTTGAACCGCTTCTTCGGAGGCTCTTCATCGGAGCTTGTTGGGAAAGCCTTGCCACCGATGTAGCTGTTGTTCTCGGAGTCTGAAGTCGTACGAGAACGAAGTGGAGAGTCCATGGCTGAGAATGAATGACTCAGCTGAGAGGTTTGGTATTTATAAGCGGATGAGATGTCGCTTAAGGGTATAAGCGGTATCTCATGTTGAGGTTGGATACCTGGCAGAGTGTGCCAGAATCTTATCGTGGTAGGACCCACGGATAAGACGGAATTTCGGGGACGAAATTCTTTTTAAGGGGGGTAGAATGTAACAGCCCGAGTAAAAATTTGGATTTTTACCGGGACTGTAAAAGTCTATTTACCGTGATTTACTGTTGAATTAATCTTGGGTAATTAATTCAAGGTAAATCGGGAGTCGTTTTTCGAATCCGAGTGTTTTCCCGCGCTCGTGATTTTCCCGTGGATTTTTCGAAACTAAGTTGGTATTTTTCGGGTTTCGGAATTTCTCGGAAAATCACATCGGAAAATAACTAAGGAGGTATCAGTTATTTTCTGGTCCGGATCGGACTCGCCCGTAATACGGACGAACTGTATTATTGATATCACATGTTAAATTGTAAAAATTTCAGTTTATATAAGGAGGCAGCCGGGTGAGGAAGAGCAGAAGAAGAGAAAAAAAAGAGAAAAGAGAGAAAAGAAAAAAAAGAGAGAAAAAGAGGAAAAAAAAAAGAAAAAAAAAAGAAGAAGAAGAAAAAGGAAAAAAAAAAGAAGAAAAATCAGAAAAAAAGAAAAAGAACCAATCAGAATAAAAAGAAAAGAAAAAGAAAAGAAAAGAAAAATCAGAAAAATAGAAAAGAAAATAGAAAGAAAATAGGAAAAAAGGGAAAAGAAAAACCCGTGAACAGTACCGTCACCATTTCTTCCCCACGGTACTGTTCACCAGACGCAGCTCCGGCAGTCCCCTCGACGCACCGCCACCACCGCTGTACTCGCAGGGCCGTCGCCGACCTGCTGCCGTCGCCACCGTCGCCTTCCTCAGCCTGTAGACCCGCGACGCGCCAACGACCCGCCGAAGACCCGTCGGATCCTACTTCCTTCGCTTACGCCACCGCTGCCGACAGCTTCACGCCGGTTTTCCGCCGCCCCCGTGCCGCTCGTGCTGCCCCGATGACGTGGCCGAGCTCACCTTCCCTTCCCTCGAGCTGTCGTCGCGCCGCCGCCCCTGTACCCGTTAGGTGAGTCGGGTTTTACCCGTGTGAAGACGGGTCGCGATTTGGGTTCTGTTGGGTTTTGGGTTTGTAGGTTGGGCTGTGGGCAGTGTTGGGCCGGGCTGAGCGCGGGCCTGTGCTTCGGGCCTGCTGCCTTGGTCTGGGCCGGCACTGTTCAGCCCAGTCTATTTAAAAAAAAAACAATTTACTTATATATATTTATTTACTTATAATCTGATAATTAATTTTGAAAAAAACTATATAATTATTTTGAGAAAAATATGGACGATTTGATTCTGGTATTTTTATTAAAATATAAATACATTTACTTGGTTAAATAATTAAGTTTTGTTTTGGAAACTATTATTAAATTGGAAAAAAATATATAAATATACCTTGAAAATAATTTCTGGAAAATTAATATGTATATTATTTTGGCTGGAAAATTATGATTTTGGTATATGTATATGAATATGTATTTTG
>JAKUCV010005913.1:0-108727 GCA_028386065.3 Turnera subulata | reverse complement strand
AGCTCGGCGCGAGGCGGCGGCGTGAGGCGGCAGCTGCGAGGTTGAAGCAGATCCGCGGGTCGCAGCTCGGGTCAAGCGCGCGTGACGGCGGTGTAAGCGGCGGAACTCGACGGCGACAGCTGGGGTGAGGTCGCGACGAGCCGGCGAAGGTGATGGTGGCGTCGGTGCGTCGAGAGGTGGCCGGGAACGGTGGCGAGTGTACAGTAACGTGGGTGGCGGTGAACAGTGCTACGGGTTTCTTCATTTTCTGTAATTTCTTCCTTTTTCTTCTTTTTTTCTCTATTTTCTTCTTCTTTTCTTTTCTTTTTCTTTTCTCTCATTTTCTTTTTTTTTCTATTTTTCTGATTGGCTCTTTTTTTTTCTTTTCTTTTATTTCCTCTATTTTTATTTCTTTTTCTCTCCTTTTTCCTTTCTTTCTTTCTTTTTTTTTCCTATTTTTTTCTCACTTTTTCTTTTTCCTCTCCTTTTCTTTTTCTTCTCCTTTCCTCTCTTTTTTTCTTTTCTCTCCTTTTCTTTCTCTCCTTCTCTTCTTCTGCTTTCTTTTTCTCTTCATTTTATAACCGTGCAAATAATATTATACATGTGAGTAACAATAATGCAGTTCGTCTGCATTACGGGCGAATCCGATCCGGTCCAGAAAATAACAGATACCTCCTTAGTTATTTCCGGTGAGATTTTCCGAGAAATTCCGAAACCCGAAAAATACCAACTTAGTTCCGAAAAATTCACGGGAAAATCACGAGCGCGGGAAAACCTTCGGTTTCGAAAAAAACGACTCCCGATTTACCTTGAATTAATTACCCAAGATTAATTCAACAGTAAATCTCGGTAAATAGACTTTTACAGTCCGGTAAAAATCCAAAACTTTACCCGGGCTGTTACAGACTACCCACCTTAAAAAGAATTTCGTCCCCGAAATTCCGTCTTATCCGTGGGTCCTACCACGATAAGATTCTGGCACACTCTGCCAGGTGTCCAACCTCAACATGAGATACCGCTTATACCCTTAAGCGACATCTCATCCGCTTATAAATACCAAACCCTCATGACCTGCATACTCACACACAGTCATGGATTCTCCACTGAGATCAAGGACAACCTCAGACTCCGAAAACAACAGCTACATCGGCGGCAAAGCTTTCCCGACAAGCTCCGATGATGAACCTCCAAAGAAGCGGTTCAAGACTAACATCGTCGGCCTGCAGGAGCACATGGTCGTTTCCCCAAAACGACGGAAGAAGCGAGCTCCCAAGAAAACTGAAGATCGCAAGGGCAAGGCGATCGCTGGAAGCAGCACTCCGCAACAGAAGCTGACACAACTGAACTTCTCCCTGAAGAAGATCAGCTCGGCGGTGGCGCAGATCGAACTAGCGTGCATGGAGCTGTTCCCGCACATGGAAAATGTCAAAAAGATTGTAAAAGATCTTGAGAAGCAAGTAGCTCCTTAGAGCACTTCTTCTCTGTTGTAAAACCTTATTATGAAATCAATAAAAAATTTCCTTTTAAATTAAAAAAATTTTGTGTTATGTAATCTCTTGTTAAATAGACAATAAAACATCTCAAAGTAAAATAAAACTTGACAATAAAAATATAAAATCAAACATAAATATGTTAAAAATTGGACCAACAAAAGAAAGCAAAATCAACATAAAGAAATTAAAAATAAAACTCGTTTGACAAAATCAAAACAAAGAAATTAAAACAAAACACGTTTCCATGATCGGCGCTCAGGATCGATCGTATCCATCCCCGATCCCGAGAAACGTAACATACACAGCGAAGATCACGGGAACGTCCTGTGTCTCTCGAAAGACACGTTACCCACTTGTTCTCAAAATTCCGCATGAGCCAAAAACGTCTGTCAAAGCTCGTATCTCTCCAAGATGTCCAAACAGCTGTAAACTCGTTGCACATGCACTCTACTCGAGATGCGGTCCCATATGTCCAACCTCAACGGTCACGGAAGCAAGTGGTGAAAGATGCAAGAAAATATAGTATTTCCATGAAAAGAAAAGACAAGGTAGCCAGAGCGAAATAAAATCAAGAGATAGAAAAGGCTGAAAAACTCTGGCATGGGTCCGAAAAACGCGTGAAGTAACTAAGCAATAAATGAAAGCAACGGTAAAATTTCAAAAAGCAAATCTTGAAAATCAAAAACGGTAATCACGCTCCCCGTAAGTGTATAAAAGAAGGAGCGGTGATGTGTAAATTATCAAAGCATTTTAAAAGCAAACACAACACTCAGGCAAACAAAACCACAAAACGCTGAAAACCAAAACACCTACGCGTCCGAATCAACATGCCTGCTCCTTCCTCAGTCTTCTTCGTCGAAGGTGCCAATCTTGGCAGGAGGAATCGTCTGGCCTACAGCATGGTCAACGAACGTGCAGAGGAGCTGCCGAATGAGCTCGGCAGGATGCCACGACTGGTCTTTGTCGACGAGCTCTACTCGTCACGGTTCTTCGTCACTCCAATGGAAGAGGTATTCTTCCTAGAGGACCATGGGACACTGAGGACATCCTACTATGGATCGGCAAACTCCGTGATGTTCTTCATCTCGGATAGGCTTCAAGAGTTCAACCTGGAGTCCACTTGCCAGACTGTGGAGCAAGGCGCTTACTACCAGCTCGCAATGACAGCCCAGAGCATACCCAGAATGACTCGGCTACCTCCAACCTGGCCAAAGGTACGGCTACTGGTGTGGAACTGCAGAGGAGTGGCTAGACGTGCACAAGAGTTCTCACGAACCCTGAGGGACTTGAAGAACCAGTATAAACCGAACATGGTTCTTCTGACGGAGACGCAGTGGCAACCACGAGATGATCATGGTCTCATCCCACTCCGATTCCCTCAAGCTAATCGGTTCGAGATTCCTGGCCAGCGCGACAGAGGCGGCATGTGGTTCTCTTGGAGCGACAGAGTCACGGTCAACGTCAACAGTGACGCAAACAGCTTCCGTGTCAACGTCGTTGCGAACCGTTAAATGTATTTTTATTTTTATAAAATATCAAAAATCAATGTTGTATTTCCCTTTTTATAAAATATCATGTAATATTTCCCTTTGTATTCCCAATATTATCAGTATTAATAATATTCGTATTTTCGCATACTATGGCATCTTTTACCTTATGTGTGTATGCTCCGCGACAGCTGGCGTCCCTCGACTGGATCCATAATGCACTAACTAAATGATGTAAAATAATAAACAACTGGAGCGAACTATGCAAACAAGACAACAACACACATAGACTGCCCGACAAGACCTAACGCCCGCTCCGCTACCAAAATGAAGCGCCCCGACCCGTATTTACCGTACACAGTAAACACAAGCCGGAACTGTGACAACCCGACCCAACAAAGCCCAAGCATACAGTGTGAACTACAATAACTCGGCCCAACGGCCCAAAATAGTAAAACAACATAAATAATAAATCCCGGCCCAATGGCCCAATAATAGTGAAAACATGCACAGCGGAAGACTTATGAAACTCACATATACACTGTATGCATAAATGCAAACTATGGATCCAAGCCCGTCCAAGGGATAACGCTGCAGCCTGTCTGGAATGCACCAAGCCTGTACATGAAACAACTCATCCTACGGGATGAAAGCCCGCAGGTGAGGGGTGAGTCCGAAGTGCTCACGACAATGGAAAGACGATCAATATGGACACTAAAAATTACTCAAGGCCAAAAACAACAGTCAAACCAAAAGACTCGACCCAAAGTCGAAAAGACTCAATAAAAATCCAATTATCCAATTTTATCTTTCCGGGCCCCGTCACGGATAAGCTAGGGTCGTACCAGGTTATCAACCTGTTCCTGGTGCCAGATCAAAAAGAACCCAGGGATAGACATCCCAAAAATAACAAACCGGGATAGACATCCCAAGCATAGACATGCTTATCACACGAACCCAGATCATGGCCACCACAAAACAGTCTCTAACCATCCGGTCGTACCTCTACTTACCACGTGACAATTATATTACCGTCATTAAAAACCAAACTCAGGGATCGACATCCCTAACCAAAATACCGAGGATCGACATCCTCATCACAATTCATTAATTATCCATTTACTTATTCCAAACGACACAGAAAATCGACACGGGGATAAACATCCCAAAAATACCAAACAAGCACCGGGATAGACATCCCGAGCCAAAACACAACAAAAGCACACCATCCAACAATGCAACAACACCAAACACAATAACCGAGTAATAAGGCACATATTGAAGGAAATCCATCCTCACCTTGGCCGATTACTCAACTTCGGAAATAATGTCCGGTCCGACACCGGCTCCTCGGGTAACTGCCCGATATCCAAACCTATACATCAAAACCATATACACACACATAAATGCACATAAGAGTATGTCATGATGCCAATATTTCGAATTAATCCCATCCCGATTACTTATCCTTTATTATCTCCATTTATCGAAAATATTTAACCAAACGTATATCCGAATATAATTTCGGTACTATACTTTAATTATAACTCCTTTCAAAATAATTTTCATAAAATAATTATAATCTCCCAAAATAATATTCATCATAATTTTTCAGAAAAATAATGACCTATTTATAATTTCTAGAAAATATAATATATGGTATTTACCTTTTTCTAAGTATACATAATAATATCTTCCAATCATAAAATATAATTACTTTTAATTTCCAGAGTACATATATATATAATTTCGACAAACACAATTTTCCAGAGAAATAATACATATATTTAATTTCCAGAAATTAATTTTAAGGCATATATATAATTTCCAGAATATATATATCATGGTATAAAGCATAATAATAATGTTCAAACAAAATATAGTTATATTAATTTTCCAGGAATCAAGATAAATATTTTTCTCCCAAAATACCATGATTAAAGCTGTCCATAATTTTTCAAAACAAGTATATATATATTTTTTTAAATTAAATACCTGTAATTATATAACAGATTTATATATATATTATTAAATGAAATTAAAAAAAAAATAAAAAAAATAGATCCGGACAGCCCAGGCGCGACCCGGTCCCAAACGGGTCGGAAAACCCAGCTCACCTCGGGTTCAACGGCAACGGCGGCGATGGCGGCGCGGGAACGCGAGGGAAAGGTTGCAGGAGGACGGCGGCAGCGAGGCGACTCCAAGGCGGTGCTAGCTCGGCGCGAGGCGGCGGCGTGAGGCGGCAGCTGCGAGGTTGAAGCAGATCCGCGGGTCGCAGCTCGGGTCAAGCGCGCGTGACGGCGGTGTAAGCGGCGGAACTCGACGGCGACAGCTGGGGTGAGGTCGCGACGAGCCGGCGAAGGTGATGGTGGCGTCGGTGCGTCGAGAGGTGGCCGGGAACGGTGGCGAGTGTACAGTAACGTGGGTGGCGGTGAACAGTGCTACGGGTTTCTTCATTTTCTGTAATTTCTTCCTTTTTCTTCTTTTTTTCTCTATTTTCTTCTTCTTTTCTTTTCTTTTTCTTTTCTCTCATTTTCTTTTTTTTTCTATTTTTCTGATTGGCTCTTTTTTTTCTTTTCTTTTATTTCCTCTATTTTTATTTCTTTTTCTCTCCTTTTTCCTTTCTTTCTTTCTTTTTTTTCCTATTTTTTTCTCACTTTTTCTTTTTCCTCTCCTTTTCTTTTTCTTCTCCTTTCCTCTCTTTTTTTCTTTTCTCTCCTTTTCTTTCTCTCCTTCTCTTCTTCTGCTTTCTTTTTCTCTTCATTTTATAACCGTGCAAATACTATTATACATGTGAGTAACAATAATGCAGTTCGTCTGCATTACGGGCGAATCCGATCCGGTCCAGAAAATAACAGATACCTCCTTAGTTATTTCCGGTGTGATTTTCCGAGAAATTCCGAAACCCGAAAAATACCAACTTAGTTCCGAAAAATTCACGGGAAAATCACGAGCGCGGGAAAACCTTCGGTTTCGAAAAAAACGACTCCCGATTTACCTTGAATTAATTACCCAAGATTAATTCAACAGTAAATCTCGGTAAATAGACTTTTACAGTCCGGTAAAAATCCAAAACTTTACCCGGGCTGTTACACAGCCTGAGCGACGTTCCTGGCCACGGCTGCCAACAAAGCGATCCCATGCTCGGCCGCCGTGACGGTGTTGGCAGTCGGCGCGTTAACCACCAAGCACCTGTGCTCAGTTGCCGCTGCGAGATCCACATTATCAATCCCGACGCCGGCCTTCCCGACAACCTTCAACCTCCCAGCGGAGGACTCGAACACCTCGCGGGTGACCTTGGTCCCGCTTCGCACAATCAGCGCGTCGCAGAGCGAGATCTTGGTGCAAAGCTCCTCCGACGAGAGGTTATAAGAGTAGTCCACGTTCGCGAAGTCCTTCAGCAGATCGAGACCCGCCTGGCCCAGCTTCTCGACGACAAGCACGGTGGATTTGGCGTCAAGTATGGAGGTTTTTACTTTTGACCCACGACGACAGTGGAGGTGGTGGGAGGGATTTAAGCAATTGATAGTGGGGAAGATGAAGTTTTAGGAATTGAAGACTAAGACATATTGAGAAAAAAAAGGAAAAAGAGTTAAAGTAAAGGAAAATAATTGAAGACTAACAAAAGTTTTTTAATATAAAATTTCAAACTGGTTGTCAATGGTTTCCGGGCGGGTTTTTGGAGCGGTTGAAGGAATCGGGTTAGTAACATGCGTGGCCTATAGGGACATATGGATCTGACGTGTCCACTCAACACGTGAAAACGACATCGTTTTGGTGCGATACGACGTCGTTTTGAAGCATCCCCTAAACTCCAAATCCGGGCAGCCCTCCACGTCAGCAAGTACCTGATTGGGGGATCACGTTTGGCCTGCCCATGCAAAGTCGGGGTACCTGCCCGGCCAAAAAAAAAGTCGGGGTACCAAATTGGCCAAACCACTAAATATTGGGACCCAAAAAACCCAATGATTTTGAGTATGGTACAATTGTGTGACAAACTTGTTCCTCATCGTCATCCAAAACAAACAAAGCAAAAACTGGGAAAGTAAAAAAACTATCATCCAAATTTGCTAAAAATCTACAACTATTATAAAAATTATTATCATAAATACAAAACTCACAGTGACTTGAGAAAGAGATGTAGATGATAGAGAATATTGGCACTCCTTGGATGAGAAAGAGATGTAGATGATAGGGAATATTGGCACTCCTTGGAAGTGTACCCAATATATTCACTGCAAAATTAGAAATAACCAGAAGCAAACAAAATCACAAAATCTTACTAACAAATCTCTGAAATCAAAAGGAGATGCAAGCCAAGAATAATAATATAAACAACATAAAAGAAAATAAAAATAAGCTTCAAAATAAAGCAACAGTTGTGACAATGTTAGTTCCGTTCTGTAATTTTAGAGGAATACAATTGTGCGACAAACTTGATAGTCACCCAAAACAAACAATGCAAGTACAGGAAAAGTGAAAAACTTCATGCAAATTTGTAGCAACTTGACTTAACATAAGCAAGGACGTGTGCATGATAGCCTTTATATGTATAATCTATGTTCCACATGGGTAGAACCACATAAAATATATTTATTTTTTTAATTTGCTTAACAATATCTATATCAATTTAGTAACACTAAACTTTGAGTGTGGAAGAAGTGTTTTTCATGCATTGCTCTTGCCATTGCAAAAATCAGGCATGTCAAATAAGTCAGCTTTTCTTCAATCCAATGTAGTAGGTCCTAAGAAATTGTAGCAAAGCTAGAGATAACGACTGTGCTATGAGAAACCCTTTATTGTAAATAATTGAATATATCCAACTTTAGAACAGCCGTTTTCTCAAAAAAAAAAAAAAAAACTTTAGAACAGCCATTAGTATGCATTCCCTAATAGATTTATTACTTTAATGTTGCCATTAATCAATAATGGGTGCTGCAGTATTTGACAGAGGAACATTGCAGCAAGCAGACGAAAATTGTAATTAAGACCACTGGCAGAGGAAAATTGCAATTGTTGCCCCTATTATAATTAATCAGCAAGAACACTCTTTAACTGGTAGGATCGTGATCAAGTTTCTGGGAAATTGCAGCAAAAAGGGTTTGACTTTCTCAATCGACACAGATAATAAATTAGGAGGAGTAAACATAAGACATTTGAATGATGATCTTTTATTACCATCTGTAAGTGAGCTATATTGATTTCATTCGAGAAATTGAGAAATTTTATGGTGGGGACTCCCCAAGTTTGATTTGTTGTAGACTTGATCTTAAATTCAGTTATATTAGGAATAATTAAACCATATAAGTATATATATTGAATGTGCAGATTTATTTCCTAAATAATACACCATAAATAAGGAAATAATATAAATTTTAGGAGATGAATGGAACCTATAAGGTAAATTGGAGAAATAAATAAACGTAAAATAGAAAAAACGAATAATCATAGGTAATTTATTAACATAAATAGGAGTCTACAACAAATCAAACTTAGAGAGTCCCCACCATAAAATTTCTCGATTTCATTCAACCTAATTGACTTAAATTACTATTGCAAGACATGGATCTTTCCTTTCAACTTTAAGACTCGAGGCAACAATTACACGAATCCTTTCATTTTTTAAGAGATTAGTTCATAATCTTCTAATTTTTAAAGGGTATAAAAAATACATAAGAAAACAGAGTTGCATAGCCTAAGACACCTTAAGGCTTAAATACTACTATTTTTGGAGACCTCGCAATTGACTTCAACTATTATCACAAAACATAATATATCTATAATCATATATAACAATCATAATAATCATTGGCTTCCCTATCTAACATTGCCTACTTTTAATTAAGAAAAATCTTAACCCAATCAAGCACAACAATTGTTATATGTAGAAGATCCTAACAAAGAAGATAATAATTTTTGCATAGTCCTGTGTTGCCGGTGTTTCCTTATGGGGGGCAAGTGACTTTACTCTAAGAGGAATAACTTGGCAAAGCCTTGCGCTAATAATTATTAAAGACAGATAAACCAAGAACTTTAAAATTTTAAAATTATCATGCAAATTTGTAAGAAAAAATCATTGACAATAAGAGTTATTATGATAAATTTACAACTTACAGGTTTTGAGGGAAGAGCTGTAGATGATCGATAATATTAGCACTCCTTGAAAGTTTTCCCTATATATTCACTGCAAAAGAGTCATTACTTACTACCAATTATGTGCAAAAGACCTATCACTCACACGGAATAGTATCATCAATATATCATAAAAAAAAACTATTATTATTTTTATTTACTCAATAAAAAATTGATGACTTTATGGAGACAAAAAAGTATAACTATTTTAACCGTAAAGGGTAGGAAGTAATCAAATTCATACAGACAAACAGACCAAGATGCTATCCATGGGCAAAAATTTTGACCATGAGTGAATACTGGTTCAGGCAAATAAATACCTACCATAATAAAACAAAAGTTTCTATGAAATGATTGCTAGGGGAAGTCATCTTTGGTCTGCTGCAGTTCCCAGAATTGCGTATTCTACAAACCCATGAGTTGGAAATGCAAGTGTGGCAACTTTTGCTGGTCCATGATGCTCTGCAATCCAAGAAATGTTGAAATATGATTGCAATCTTAGAAAACTTTAATAATATGTCCCAGAAAACTGACTTTACAAAGATAACCCTTTTAGAAGAAATGGATATAGTAATATTATTATAGTAATAAAAGAGGAAATACATGGATAAAAAAGAGAAATCAGTCAGCTTTAAGAGCGACCCTTCTCTTTTAGTATGTATATATAGATATAGATATGGTCTATCCCCGCAGAAGTGATTTTCTGTCAAAGCCATTGAATTCCTGTTAATCTTACATCTTTGTTTTGCCATTTCAACTTGTGACGTTTATACACTTTAAACATGATACAGTACTAGCATCTGGTACTATTTCGTTTAAGTCAAAACTATAGCAGTGCCGGAACTGTAACTATTTCACACCAGTTTCGGCTGGACTAGTAACATCTTTTGCGAGGATACACAATGGAGGTGGATAAGGCAAATTGCAATATGGTGCTGCAAGCAAATTCTAGATGGCTCAAAAATCACCCGCGCATATATTCGTATATCCCAGCATAAATTTACTAACAGTAAGTCAGGAACAGAATCTTGACGATTTAATTGTCAGGAAAAACAAATTTAGAGGAGATCCTATTTGATGCTAGTATGTCATAGTGGACACAGAGACTGACAATAGGCACTATTCGGGCAGCCTTAGCACAGCCTTGGATTTTGCCTCAAGCAGATAATGGACATAGAGATTGACAATCGGCACTAAACCAACAGGCTTAGCACAAACTTTGTATGTCCTCGGAGCAGAAAACTTTCATCAGTGAAACAACTAAAACTTTCACTGGCCTCATCGAACTGGTGCAGCGCTCCTCAGTTTCTCTATTTGGCGATACAAATGCACAAGAGTGTCCTTCCTGCCCTCATCAAAAAGACTTCCTTTCAGATTACTAAATAATGGCCCTGGAGGACGTATCCCCAAGTTCAGCATCTCCTGGAAATACTTACAAGCTTCGTCCAGCTTATCCTCATGGCACAGGCTGTTAATCAGAGCATGGAGAACATGTGCATCCCAGGAAGGACCCCCTTTGCCTTATTCTCACCCTAAATCTTTATTGCCATATCCACTCTCTCTTCGTTGCAAAACATCCTCATTACAACCTCGTACGTGCTCAAAGTTGGCTCACATACCTCATCAGAGCTCATTTCCTGGAAAAACTTGTAAGCAGTTTTTGGTTTCCCAATCTTTATTAGATGATGGATTATTATGTCATAAGTTCTTGAATTGGGTCCAACCCCGCACTTTCGCATCTCATCAAGAATCCTATCCACATCATGAAACCTTCACGAGCTGCAAAAATTCCCGACAAGAGCACTGTGAGTAGGTGCCTCAGGAGGAAAACCACTTCCCTTCGACAGCTCAAAAAACCTAACAGCTTCTTGCAACCTCTTCTCATTCCCTAACCCAGTAATCAAAATACAAAATATATTAGGGCTAGGCTTGCATTTCTTTGCCTCCATCTCACGGAAGAGTGAAATGGCCTCATCGCACTTCCCGGCCCTACAATGTGCATTCATCACAATACCGTAAGTCACAGCATCAGGTTCAAAACCCTCGACTTTCATTTCTCTATAACCCTCATCCAACTTCAACAAGTTCATCTCATGACTCCAACCTTCCAGCAATATGGTGTAAGACTTGATATCAGGCACAATTCTTCTATTACGCATTTGATCAAAAACACCTCCTGTGCTTTCGCCACCTTCCTGGCCTTGCTCAGTGCATCCAATAATATGTTAAAATCCGACAATTCCATCTCGAACCCGTATCTCCCCATCTTCCCAAACGTATCAATCGCTTCACTAGCCTTCCTCGTGCGAGCATATCTTCTCGTGATCAACCAGAAAGTGTCTTTAGTCAAGACCCCTGTTTCCTTCATTTCATGAACCGTAACCCATATCAGCCTAAACTGCTTCCCTTCCCAAGAGACTCAACCAACATATTGTAGCTGATCGGTGGCGTACTCGAACCCGGTCTGCTTCTCTGCCCATCTGAAGAACGACGGGGCAAGGACACTTGAATTGCTCAGCGTCTTCAAGACCTCAAACACCAAAGGCGACGACACCTCGATCGAAGCCTCATTGGAGAAGATATAACCAGGTCAAATGAATGAACGACGAGAGGCAACAAAATGGAGGCATATGGATCTGTAAGAAAAAAACCAACGGGAAAAGACATTCAATAGAGACAGAAATTATTTCTTGATAAAAAGAATAATAGATCACTTGGAATGCTCCTAGGTCAGATAATTGGAGCTACAGTTGATCGAAGCCTTCGCCAGATAGCAATATAAAAATCCCTCTAAGGGGAGGGCATGCCGATGATTGCAGGTCGGCATGGTGGATGCTGCTAGTTTTGCAAATATACATGAGATGAAGCCCACAGTAAGGCTGTGTTGTGACTTGTGACTTAGTAAGTAATACATACACACTCATCGAGAGAGTAAGAACCATGTGTTAAGAATAACCTGAAACGCATGCCAAAGCAAAGATTTAAGAATTCACATTAGAGTCACGAGCACTCCAGATTGAGAATGTTCCAGCAGAAGATATAACCAGGTCAAATGAATGAACGACAAGAGGCAACGAAATGAAGACATATGGATCTGTAAGAAAAACCATGGGAAAAGACATTCAATAGAGACAGAACTTGTTCCTTGATAAAAAGAATAACAGATCACTTGGAATGCTCCTAGGTCAGACAAATTGGAGCTACAATTGGTTGAAGCCTTCGCTAGATAGCAATATAAAAATCCCTCTAAGGGAAGGTATGCCGATGGGCTTGGTGGATGCTGCTAGTTTTGCAAATACAAATGAGATGAAGCCCACACTAAGGTTGTGTTGTGACTTGTGACTGAGGACCAATCTCCAAAAGTGTTTTTTAAGTAGTAAGTAAAACATACACACACTGATCGGGCGGGATGTGTTAAGAATGACCTGAAACGCATGCCAAAGCAAAGATTTGGAGGAAGAAACCACTCATAAATGATTGGTAAATAAGTAATGCAACATCTTTATTTATTTAAACTAACAGAGGAAGAGATAATTAACTAAATAGATCTGCAGTTTGCTGGAAAGCATTATCCCAAAAACTCAAATACGCACAAATTCAAAGTCTAACCCCGAAAAAGGGCCTGGCAACTAGGGAGCAACAGCAGGCCACATCCTGCCCTCTCTGGCAGCCATTTCCTGCAGCCTGAATGCCTCCCTCGCTCGAGCATCGTACTCTTTAGCTCTTTCCCTAATGGGAAGAGTTGCATATCGTTGTTCAAGGGTCATTTGATGGATGAACCATAATACTCCGAACGGGTCCCTGAGTTTGGCCATACCCCTAAACTTGTGGACCGGGTCGTCCCACACAATGTCCGCCTCCACCACTGCTCCGGCTTGCTTAAGCCTCTCAACTAATTCTTCCACATCGGAAGTCATGGCACACAAGTTAATGCCAGAACTCGTGTTGTTGTTCTGTGGCGCAGAGCCCGAAACCAGAACGTAGAAAGGGCGCCGAAACTCGAGCGCCGTAAAATTCAGGCCAGGAATCTCATTCTCTGTTGGGAATCGTGCTGCCACTGCCCCAAGAGTGGTAGTGTAGAACTGCACGGCTGCTTCCGGATCAGGAACTTTGACCAGAACCTTCAACTTGCTCCAATAATCATAGTCTGGATGCCCAACCGGGAACCCGAGAAACTCATCCAACTCACGTTCTCTCCTATTATCGGAGGATATCTCGTCATCAGAAGGTACATAGAGGTACCACACGACCCCAAAGGGATCCTCCAGTCTCATACTTGGCCTACCGCTGGTTGGATCAAGCGCCACCTCTCCGTTCGTGGTGGCTCCAGCATCCACCGCCCTGTCAACGGCAGCCTCCAGATCAGCAAGTTGGCGACCATCAACCTGCAAGCACAGATTAAGTGACCCCGGGCTGATCTCAGGAACCAATGGGCTATCCGTGATGAGGATGGGGTAGCGGTGGTGGATTTTGAGCTTTGTGGCCTGGATGCCATTCAGCTCCTTCTCGGGTAAGCTCGGGATCGGATCCTCAACGGCCCCGAAAGCTTGCTTGTAGAATTTCACGGCCTCGTCGACCGATGGAACTCTCAAGGCGATTGAGATCTTCAGGACAAATATCTGGTCAACCAACTCCTCATTCATCAAATACTCCATCGCCCGCAAATTTAAGAACAATCGGGGATTGAATTAACTAGTATAGAAACAAACTAGGGTTTTACAATAATATTTTGGGACTAGGGAGAAACGCGATGAGAAAATAGCACCACAAAAACTATTCATTTATAGGCGCGACTGGGCGGCCATCCAACAAAACTCAAACCTATTTGGACTCCAATTAAGCAACTCAAACCTATTAGGACTCGAATTAAGCAATGCACCGACTGGTTGCGGAGACCGATGATGGCGATGTGTGTGTGTGTGGTGTGGGGTGTGGTGTGGCCGTGTGGCCCCCAAGAACGGTAAAATCTATCTTCATTATTACAAGAGAGAGAATTTTATTAAGACTAAATTATTAATAATATTTATTTTTATCCTTATTAGAGATAGAATTTTTTTTTTTTTTTGCTTTTGCACTGGGCCAATTTTAAGAGATAACAAAGGGCCCAAACTAATCCAGTTCATAGTATGATTGGAATTATAAGGGTTGGTGACACTAGGCCTTAGAGTGCTGCATCCCTAAGACTCGAATTCTTGATTCCTTGGTAAAGCTAGTATAACTCCAACAAGTTGATCTGACCCATCAGAATTAAGATGGAATTTCATTAAGAATAAACTATTAACACTGCATTAAAAAAAATAAGAATTTTTTTTTTTGCTTTTGCACTGGGCCAACTTTAAGGAATAACAAGGGGCCCAAACTAATCCAGCTCATAGTATGATTGGAACCATAAGGGTTGGTGACACTAGGCCCTAGAGTGCTACGTTCCCAAGACTCGAATTCGAGATTCCTTGGTTAAGCTAGTATAACTCCAACAAGTTGATCTAACCCATCGAAATTAAGATAGAATTTCATTAAGAATAAACTATTAACACTACATTAAAAACAAACAAACAAACAAAGTAGCCGAAATAAATTTATTTTTCGTTTTTTTATTTTAATTACTATATTTTCCTTTAATTACGTATTTTAAAAATACATTGGTCGAACCAAGGTCATTCATCGCCCAAGTCGCAGGTGCAGTCGAAGATCGAGCGCCCAGTCAGCACAGAAACTAAGTCACATCAGGTGAGGACTCTAACCAAAGTTTGGGTCCCTAAGTGTAGGCCTATAGACGAAGATTGCTCTCCTGTGGCAGAGAAAGTTGATGAGGAGACACCACTGACAATACAATTCGACACTCTCCCAGAGAAAGCCTTGGTCAATATGACCTTTGTGCTGCTTATCTTTTTCTGTACTAAACCAGGCTAACCACTTTCTCTAGAGGGAGACGTGGAGGAAGATGAAGAATCTACTGCTGACATGACATTGAAGAACACAGAGATCCAACCTTTGAGGAGCGAGCAATTTCCTTGCTCTTTGCAGAATAGAGTTATAGTACTGCTTGGATTCTAGTTCTTATGTTAAAGGTTGTTGTTTGATAATTATGGCATTGATCAGATTATTTCACAAAAAGTGTTATTTGATGGTCACTAGAGGCTTGCAACGATCGATGGGCGCAGGGGCGGATCGAGAAATTTTGGTTTGGGGGCTCATTTTGTATAAATTTTGGTTGGGGTCCATTTTATACTTTTGTACACAAAATGTTTAAGAAGATGCGAAAATAAAAGGGCTGGGACTCGATCCCTTGATGTCCAAATAATTCTTGGGGGGCCAAACTAGTAAACCACTCTTGTGTTTTGGCATAATATTTCAAAATTACTTTAAAGAAGGAAGATCTAGGGGGTCCTGGGCCCCCTAGATCCGCCGCCTCTGGATGGGCCATTTATAGAATCGTTGGAGGGCCGGCGGTCCAAGTTTCTCGAGGTGTAAGACTCACGAAGGCTGGCAGTGTAATCCGGCTTGATTTGGCAAGTGAAGTTGGGAATTAAAACAATTTCCATCTTACAAGGGAATTAAAAGTCATCTTGGGGTTAGCAATTTATGTATGTAGTAGTATATATCTAGGAGCCATCGCTTTTCGTTTTGGGTATGCTACTGTGATGTTCTCCTGCACGCCAAGCAGAACCATTAGGGTGCGTTTGGATCGGTGGACAGGGACGGGCGCGAGTGGACAGGGGCCTAATGGGAGGATGTTTGGATCGAGGGCCTTACTATTTACGCGGGACGCGCGTCCAAGCGGTTTGGGACGAAAATGAATTTTCTCGTCCACTCGAAATGCTGTGGACAGAACAGAGTCCCAAGGACAGCACTGTTCTCGTGCCGTCTTTGCCCTTGCCATTTTTTCATAATGCCCAAAAGACCAGGGCATATAAAAACGACAACAAACCTACATTGAGCCTCATTCACAGGTATGTTTTCTCCTCTCCTTCCTCTCTCCCGTCTCTCTCTCGTCTCTTGTCGCTCCCGTCTGCAGCTCTCTCCCGACCGATTTCTTCTCCTCTCTTCCTCTCTTCTCCACCTCAGCCTCTCCTCTTCCTCTGCTTTTTGTCACTGCTTGTCTTCCTCTTCCTTTCGTTTTGCTCTGTATGTGGCTGTGCGTTGTTTTCGTGATGTGGGTTTTGTGTTGTTCTTTGCATGCTGTGTTGTGTAATTGCTTTGTTTATGGTGGGTTTGGGTTTATGACGGTGTATTGTGGGTTGAAACCTTATCTGCATAACACTGTCGTAGTGGAGTCCGATCCCCAATTATCCAAGAACCCTAATTTGCAAATACCCTAAATTGCTTTGTCTGCACTGTAATTGGCATGTATCCTTGGAATTGACACTGATTATTGTTGTTCGATGCTTCATTTACCTCAATTGCTTTGTGATTTGTCGGAATCCCCAAATTTTGCAGAAACCCTAATTTGCAAAAACCCTAAATTGATATATCCGACACTGTAATTGGCTTGTATCCTTGGAATTGACACTGATTATTGTTGTGTGATGCTTCATTTACCCCAATTGCTTTGTGATTTGCCGGATTCCCCAAATTATCCAAGAACCCTAATTTGCAAATACCCTAAATTGCTTTGTCTGACACTGTAATTGGTATGTATCCTTGGAATTGACACTGATTATTGTTGTGTGATGCTTCATTTACCCTAGATGCTTTGTGATTTGTCATAATCCCCAATTTTTGCAGAAACCCTAATTTGCAAAAACCCTAAATTGCTTTGTCTGGCACTGATTTTGGCATGTATCCTTTCGATTGACACTGCTTATCGTTGTCTGATGCTTCATTTACCCCCCAATTGCTTTGTTTGTTGTGATGTATAGTTTTCCCACACATGTTTCAATTTATTGATATGTTTACTGTGATGTATACATTGCGATACCCTCAATTGATATGGGAAACCTGTAATTGCTCTCTGTGACAGTGTAGTTGCAGTATGTAATTGGATATATGGTATATAGGCTGGAAACTCATACATAGCTAATCCCCACCTGGTTGGGTAGGCTGACTTTGTGCACAACGCCACGTACTAAATATCCATTTACATCGTCTTCATATTTTTTTACTTCATGTGAGAACCCTGAGTTATGTGAAGCATGTGTGACTTGAGTTGCTCAATATGCATTCATGACTTTGTGCTGAAATTTTGCTTTTTGTGTGAACAGTTTCTGGTTGATAAAAGGGCTGGTAAGTTTGAGAAACTTCATACCAGGTTGCTGATAGGTTATCGTCAAGGTTATCCAAGGTATGTTGGTTCTTTTTTCCTGCTTTTGAATGATATTTCTGTGGGGCTGAAATGTTATTGTGGTGAATATGTTGTATTGTATTCTTTGTTAGCATGGTTGTCAATGTGCATATTGTAATTATTTTTTTCCTTTTGGTTGCTTTTTATAGACCGACTATGGACCGCCGCGAACGTGCTAAACTTGCTGCTATGATGTGTGTCATATGGAGTATGAATGTAGAAATTTTGTTGAGTTGTGCTGCATTTGTAGTCGCATATATGCATACAATAGGTGAGAGAAATATGAATAGGAGAGCATTGAGAGATAGAAGCATGTCCACGTACCAAAGTAGGAGGAAAGTGATTGAGGACATGTGTAAGGGATCGGACCAAGATACAATTGCAAACCTTAGGATGGACATGAATGCATTTGCTAAATTATGTGAGTTACTTAGGGTGAAAGGTGGTCTTAAATCAAACGGTGCAGTAGAAGTAGGGAGCAGGTAGTTATTTTCACACACATCTTAGCACACCACGAGAAGAATAGGGTGATGCAGACTAGGTTTGAGAGGTTTGGTGAGACAATCAGTAGGCATTTTCATGCTGTGTTGAAGGCGCTAATTCGTGTGCAGAAAGAGTTATTTGTTAAGCCTGAACCTGTCCCTGAGGACTGCACCGATAGTAGGTGGAAATGGTTTAAGGGTTGTTTAGGTGCATTAGATGGTTGCTACATAGATGTCACAGTTCCTGACTCGGTGAAGCCTAGGTATAGAAGCAGAAAAGGTCACATATCAACTAATGTGTTAGGCATTTGCAATAGAGACATGAATTTCATTTATGTCTTCCCTGGGTGGGAAGGGTCTGCGACTGATGCAAGGGTGTTGCGTGATGTGATTGGGAGAAGGGGCGGATTGCAGGTTCCCAGGGGTAGGTTCATAAGTAACTTAACCTTTATAATTTGTTTATGTTTCATAAAAAACTAACTGACTTGATACTTAATAGCAAAGAACACTTGTAATTGTTTTAGGTAATTATTATTTGGCCGACGCTGGATATACACACGGTCCTGGTTTTTGTGCTCCTTACAGAGGGGTGAGGTACCACCTCAAAGAATGGGCTACTTCTGGGCCAAAAATGCCAAGAAACCGAGAGGAATTCTTCAACATGAAGCATGCAATGGCAAGGAATGTCATTGAACGTTCTTTTGGGTTATTAAAAAAAAGATGGGCAATTCTTAGGAGTCCATCTTTTTACCCAATTAGAACCCAGGGTAGGATAATCATGGCATGTTGCTTATTGCATAACTTTATTAGAGCTAACATGTCTGTTGATCCGAAGGAGAGCACGATTAATGAGGCTCCTAACACGGATGGCGATGATTCAGAAGAGCCTACTGAGTACATTCAAAGTGTTCAGACAAGTGATGAATGGACAGCTTGGCGTGATGACCTTGCACAGGAGATGTTTAATGATTGGACTGCCAATCGTGCATGAGCCGCCTGGCTTAAAACAATTTTCCAAAATTACATTCATGTGTATTCAATATTTGTGTGGTGGACAATAATTATAGATTCTCCATGACTGTATTATGATGATTCATTTCTATTTGTTGTTGATGGACTGAATAAATTGATGCATTGTGTGATTGTTGTTGGACTGAATAATTTATTTCATAAATGTCATTGATGTTTTATTGGACTACTTGTGTAATCTGATTGATATGAGATTGTTGGTGTGTTTGTTTGTTTACTTCACTGGTTGTATGATGTGATTATTGGTTTAGTGTAAGCATGGGAGATAGGAGGGTCTGGACTGATCCAGAGGTCGATGCCTTAGTCGACATTCTGGAGGAATTGGTGGCTGAGGGTCACCAAGTTGATGCAGGGTCATTCCGCCCCGGGTCCATAACCCAGATTGTGACTCGCATGAAGAAAAAATTCCCCAACTGCGAGCTTGTCGCCAACCATGTCAGGAATAAGATGAAGCGATTGAAAGCTAAGTACTTCGCAGCTCAAGAAATGGTGAATACCAGCGGCTTTGGATGGAATTCAGAGAAGCACTGCGTTGAGGTGGATGCACCGGACATCCTTGAAGCGTATCTCATTGTAAGTTCAGACCTACACCCTTCTTGTTGCTTGTTTACATATTTTGCCAGTTTCAATGCTTGCTTTATTGTATTTAACATAATTTAAATGTGTTTGCCACTTGTAGAAATACCCTTCAAGGGAGTATGTGTGCGGCCGAGCCTTCCCGCAGTTCCCCAAGCTTCAGCTCATTTTCGGTCGTGATAGGGCTGTTGGAGACCATGCTGAAACCCCCGAGGAAGCAATGGCCAACATGCTGGAAGAAGAAGTTGTCGATACTGCAGCTGCATCCAACAATGACCCTACTCCAACTGTTGCTGCCGGCAGTACAGCTGCACATGGCGGAGGTGCCGCCTCTTCCTCTGTTGCACTTGATGCAAGTATGGCGTCGGGTTCATGCGGCAGCAGGAAGAGGAAGGCCATCCCTGCTGCAAATGAAGTACTATGGGCATTGACAGACGCTATTGTGCAGGGATTTGAGTCTCAGGGCGTGCACATGAGTGACATTGCTGCTGCAATTAGAGGAAAGGATTCGCCAGCGTCATTGGGCGAGGAGTTGAGGAAAATGGGCATTACGGCAACTGATGTCGTCAAGGTTGTGATGGCGATGGGTAAGCAGCCTGAAGTTGCGGCGTATTTCTGGGAGTTGGATGCAGAACAGAAAGTGGAGTTCGTCTCCAGCCTTTTGGGGAAGTAATATGGGTTGCTGATTAGTAGGTGCTGCCGTTTTTGGTGTAGTATAACATTAGTACATATGACAGTAGCCTACTAACCTCTTAGCAAGTTAGGAATTAACCCCTCTAGCAGTTTAGATATTAACTGCATATTTAGTCATCAATGCTATGTAATTTTGGATATTCCAATGATAGTTAGTCATGGCATTATGCATTTTGTAGGTATGACATATTATGTGACATGGTTCATATCTGCACCCTTCTATATGTAGACATATTTGCAGGAATGGATGTTGGTTGTGGCGTAGTAATGAATGCCATCTGTTTGCATTTAACTTGTGTGGAAATGTTGTGTATGGTTTGGGTGCTTCCATTGGCTGGATTGTTTGGTGAAGGGTGCATTTTGCAGGCCCTTCCTTCTGCTTATACAATGTGCTTTGTGTTGCATTGTTTGTCAATGTTGTGCTTTCGTAGTTGTACATGTAACCATGATTTCAGTTCATTGTAGGTGGGAATCATGGGCAAATATAAGTACTACATTGTGTATAACGGGAGACGCAATGGTGTGTATGACAATTGGGATGAGGTTAAGTTGCAAGTCGATTCATTTCCGCATGCAAGGTTCAAAGGTTTTAAAACCTTGCAGGAAGCACAAGTTGCATATGTGCTCAGTGAGCAAAGATGGGTGCGTGATAATGCCCATATTTTCGATGACAATCCGCCAACCCCGACTGCAAATACGTTCGAGCCTTCAAATATACCAATGCACAATGAAACTGGCAATTTTGAGGTCTTGAGAGTTGCATTAGAGGGTCATGTGAAGTATGCAGACTTACTCAAAGTGGGAATTGGGTTTATTTTAGCATTATTAGTCATGGTGATTGTCAAATATTTGTAAGGGCTACTTAAACGTATTGAGTACGAACTCGGATGTTTCTATTACCTATGAATCAAGCTTTTGTTATCAATACTTATATTATGAAATTATCTCAATCACAATTATTCATGTTGTAGATGGCATAAGCCGAATATACATACTTGTCTTACCTCATGAAATACACTTACAATGTAAATAGTATTCAAAACAAGTCAAGTAAGTACTAATCAAATTTGGAGGAATAAAGTTTTAACATAACTCTTCAAACCAAATTTAAATACTCATAAATATTATATTTATTAGAGAGTAGTCATAAATATGTATTTTTATATTCAAACCAAATTAAATTAAATGTGTTTTTATGTATCAGTAAATTATAGTATCTATATTACATTCATTTATTAAGTCTAAAAAATCCATATACTTTATACTTAACCACTTCTTTCATCACCAGGGGCAATATAGACATTACTACATTTAGTCCCGAGCTCTGTACAGCTAACCAAACATGATTCAGTACAACAGTCCAACGGAGTGTCCACCAATCCGAACGCTACATTGGACGGCACTATTGTCCAGTTCAGTCCAGTCCAGTCTAATCCAGTCCAGTCCCGTCCAGAGATCCAAACGCACCCTTAATGTTCATATGATATTTACTTCATGTTCTGTGGAACCTACAATTATTGCAAGTCCTTAGGTGAGACTGTGATAGTAGCATGCTCAATTAATATGATTCAATTAAATATGCAATAGTAATTTCTAAATATCAAATTTGTGGTGTTAATAGAACTATATTGATTTGTTTGATGTGTTGTTAGAAATAGTTGGCACCCATAAGTATGAATAGTCTGTGGGTGTCCCTCCTATAATCCCTATGCCCTTCATCATAGCAAAGATGTACAGAAGAATTGCTATGGGGTTCAGCTATGTTCATCTTATGCCTATGCCCTTCTATGTTCAGCTACTTCAAAAATAATTTACGCGGTTTTTAGTTGTATCCTGCACCGTCATCATAATAATTATAAAAATTTAGAGAATCATCAGAACTTAAAAGTGAAATGATGATATAATTAATTAATTCATGGACATAAGGATTAAATATTTATCCTAGACTTAATGTCTTTGTTTCATCAAATTTGTTCTTTGAATATAGCTACTTTCTTTTTTTATCAATCATTTTGAAAAATATTAATCGTTTCTATGCTATAAAACTGAAAAATCTCTTGGTCTCATCTGGAAGGAATCACGCGCCTTACATTGCAATGAAGGACATTACGGCTACAAGAATTATGTAGCCTGATTTTGGAATAGTGTAAGATTCATTTTTTTTTTTTAGAATCAAATCAAATTTTTCATTGCTTAAACAAAGTCAGGAAAAATCCTAATAGAGTACATCACAAGGATGCTAAGAACTGCATACAAACATAATTAAGGAAAGACAACAGGCTGGGAAGTAAATCTAATCTCCCAGAAAGTACATAATTGCTACAAATCAGAAGTAAGTGGACGAGGTTTAAGGCCTACAAGTCCATGAAAACGCAATTTTACATCAGAAACAATATCTGCAATAACACTATCAGGAGATCTAAAGCAACTAGTGAAGTGATGTCGATTTCTTTCCCGCCGAAGGTGGTAGATGCAAGCAGACCACACAATACGCAGGAGCATTGATTTGATACTCTTTTTTGCAAATGGCATTTTTCCCATTGAAACTCAACATTTCAGTCGCCAACTAGTCTAGACACAAAGCAGAGGAGGAGCAATTTGGACCATATAGCAGCAGAGAAAGGACAAGAAAAAAAAGAGATGATCCCGACTTTCATCATTGTGAGAACAAGAAAGACAAGCAGCTTGAGAGACAGCCCCCCATTTTTGAAAGCGAATGCGAGTGGTCAATCTATCAAGTATGGCAAGCCAAGCTATGGAACTATGCTTCGGGATAGAACCGAGGACCACAAGAGCTTAAACCAATCTACACGAGCATGTTTAAGACGTATATTCTCCCAAGCACTTTTCTCAGTGAAGTTGCTAGAGGGAGAGAGATTCCAATGAACCGTACCTGGTCCAGGGGAGGCTTTAATTTTGAGCTAGTCTATGAGAGGTACTTGTGTAATAGGCCAAGACCAAGCATCATTAGAAATGAGACGACTTACAGTGACATGAAGTGGTTTCTTGGAGATAATAAATAGAGAATGAGTGATAATAGAAGATAAGGATCCTCACTGCAACCAAGAATCCCACAAGAAAGAAGTGGTCTGACCATTGCTAATAACATGGCAAAATGCAGAGAAAAATTAACTACGAAGTTTAAGTATTTTATGAAAACTCCAAGAACAGTCAGCCGGGATTGATAGGCTCCAAATGCTGCGATTTCTTATATAGTAGGCATGAATCCATGCGACCCAGAGGGAGCCTGCTTTGAGTAGGAGATGCCATAAATTCCGAGCAACACAAGCAACGTTCCATTCCTTGAGCTTTTTATTACCCAGACCGCCTTCCTGTCTAGGTAATGACAAGTCAGCCCAAAAAACCTTCGCTTTGCAGGCATTGGAGTTAGAAGACCAAAGAAAGGTAGCACAATGATGTTCAATAGCTTTGAGAACACCACTTGGCAAGATAAACATATTAGTCCAATAGTTCTTGATACTGAATAATACAGAAAGAACCAGCTGAAGTTTACCAGCAAAAGTGAGAAGCTTAGCACTCCAAAAAGTGATGTGAGCCAATATTTTATCCACTAAGGGTTTGCAATGCTGAAAAGAGAGTTTTTCAGAAATGAGGGGTACTCCAAGGTAGCGAACTGGAAGCTCGCCCTCCTGAAAACCACACAACTGAAGGTATTGGTGTCTATGCTGATCTGAGACTCCTCTGGTTACAGTAATATCCCCTTCCTCCACTTCAAAATTTATATCGATTATTGGGGACTGCGAATCAATACTCCCCGAAGCTGATAACAACTTATCACGAAACGACAACGGGGCTGGTTGAGAACCCTCAGGAGCACCAGAAGGTAAAGGCGCTGCCGGAAAACAAGCGTCAAACTTCTCTTTTCGGGATGCAGTAGAACTATCCGGGGGTGCCGGCGGGATTTCTCCACTAGGTTGCCCTAGTAGAGGCATGGTAGCCATGGAAAAAAAAAAACCCTAAGCGAAAACTTTGGAGCCAAGGTTATGATAAATTATGAACAAATTATGTAATGGGTACTACACATTAGTTTAGCATAAAAAAAACTACTACACATTAGTTGTCTACTGTTTAAGATCACTTTCATTTCTGTCCGTGCACATTTTGCATATGTTGGTTCGTGTACATTCTGGCTTTCTTGTTAATTATTGGCATTAGTGATCATAACATTAATTTGGCAAGGCTTATATCACTTTGGAATGGGTGATTATAGTGTGTTTAGCATTTAGGTAACTATGTCCTATTTGCCTATTTGCCAGGCTTATATCACTTTGGAATGGGTGATTATAGTGTGTTTAGCATTCAACTCGTCTCCACTATGTCCTATTTGCCAGTCTTATGATGAGACCATCATTCATATGGCTCGCAATTGCCCAGCTGCCACAGATATTTGGCACTCATTTTATTATGCTCTTCACCCACCCACCCCCCCCCCCTTATGATTTTACCTCTGTTGATGCTTGGCTGATCTATTGTCTCTCTTGGGAGTTTGTCTTTCCCTCAGGTGTTCCATGGATTCTTGTCTTTGGGGTAACTTTCTGGAAGTTATGGTCGTGGCGTAATGCCTCTATTTTTGATGATGCTGAGGAGCCTCCATTCAATCCAATCTCCTTCATTTTACACCTCTCATTGGAGTTCCACAACGCCACCTCCATTGCAGCTCAGACGGGTGTTGGTGCTTCACCACGGGGTAATGTTATGATTCGGTGGCAACCTCCACCTACCTCTTGGGTTAAGCTCAACACTGATGGATCGATGGGTGGGGTTCCATCGGTGACCGGGGCTGGGGGCCTTATTAGGGATGCTGCGGGTGCATGGCTCGCTGGTTTTAGCTATAACATTGGTTTCTGTTCTGCTTTTCAGGCAGAACTTTGGGCGCTGTTTGTTGGCCTCACGAAGCTTTGGGACCTCGGGTTCTGGTAGGTGGAAGTGGAATTGGATGCTCGAAATGTCCTCCAAGATCTCCTGTCAAGTTCTATCAGGCATCGTCGCTCAATCTCTCTACTCCATGCTGTTCAGCATTTATTGCATCGGTCATGGCTTGTTCGACTCTCACCTATTTATCGCGAAGCTAACCGGGCTGCGGATTGGTTAGCTCGCTATGCTGCTGTTTGTCCCTTAGGTGTATCACATTTTGTTAGGCCACCAGATGGCTTAGCTCCTATTTTGGATTTGGATATTTCAGGGGTTGCATCCCCTCGTGTGATTCCACTTATGATGTAATCTGTTTCTCTTCTCATTTTGATCAAAAAGCATTTAGGTAACTATATATAGGGAATTTTAATTTGGTGGGTGTGGGTGTCTAATATTTTGGGAAATTTGGGTGAGAATAAAACTTCTTTTTCTTCTTATATAATGAAAGAGGAAATTAGACTTAAAGGTAAACAATAATTTGTCTCTTAAATACCTTTCTCCTACCTCATCACCACCCCAAAGTTCTCCTGTTTTGGCCATGTCCTATGTTTGTCCTATATGTTGTGCATTTGGTTTAGATTAAACAGAAAAAAAGGCTCGTATATTACTAGATACGGTAACAGATGAAATAATCCTGCACTTAAGACATAATGTAACATCCTAAAAAAATAAAAAACTTGGCTAAGAGTTTGAGAAAAATATAACAGACCAATTCAATCTCGGAAGAGGATAGAAAGGAATATATCGACATTGATATCTCCTATTTTCAGACTAATAACGCAATAAAATGGAGCAGCCCATACGCTGATTACAGCTAGCTAAATGTTATCACATAACGCTGATTACAGCTAGCTAAATGTTATCACATATCTTACTACAATATAATGATATGTTGCTAGCTAACAACTGGAGTAGCTCAATTATAGAAATGGCACATAATCTCGTCATTACATTTTTGTTTGATGGCGACTTGCTTCTTAGCCATCACAGCTAGCCTGATATACACCATATATTCAAGTTAAAACTTTTTTTTTTTAGATAAATATTCAAGTTACATTGTAATTCAGATTAAGATGGAAGAAAACAGATTATGAATGAAAGACACTGTAAGAAGCTGGAGGTTATTATAAATTAACTAGTGCAACTCCCCGTGTTACACACGGGTTTGAGCCGCGGTTGAATTAGGCCGTGTTACACACGGGTTTTCTAAGAGCCTATACTATTTCGATTAATTTCTAATGTTAGTAATTATTTATTAATTTAAGGATTATTTGATATCCTGACAAATTATGGCACCAGTTAATTCGAGTTCTAATAGTTATTAACGGTGACCACGTCAATTTTGCACTGTATATAATATTATCTCTTCTCTCCCACGTTCTCTCCTTCTCTGCCATGTTCTCTTCCTCTTCCCGATTCGGCTTCCCCACTTCTTCATCTTTCTCTTCTCTCCTTTACTTTTTCCTTTCTTTGTTTCTCTCTCGTTCTCTTTTATCTGTTCTTATCTTCCTCATCGCCGCCGCCTTTCTTCCCCAAGTCGAGGGGAAGAGGGAAGGGAGCTCAGTGTGATGTGATTGAGGCTCCAATCGGTCTCTGCAGCAAAGAACTTGACAAACCGTGCGCCTTCGCCGAGCACGGGTGACTCGTCTCCTCTGTTTCCCTCTTCTTCTTCCTTAGTTTTTGTTGTTGCTTGTGGAACTAACCGATCTGGGTTGTTCTGGATTGTTGGTGGCGATTTGGTTGCGGGTTCTGTAATGTTGGCGGTAGACGATTATAGGCCTTAGATTGCTTTTCGTGTTACCCGTTTTGAAAGAAAGAATACTTGGAATTCTTTAATTAAAGAGAAACACTTTAATTAGCACTGCCAATAAAATAAACAGCCGATATAAAGAAAAAGGATGAAAAAGAGCCAGTCTTTTTCCCTTCCCTCTTGTAACCTGTTGTCCTCTTACCCTTTCATCTTCACAAAAGCGAAGAGCTAACATGAGCATTTTATGAATGCAGGTACATTGATGTGGTTTCAATGTCAGGAAATGAGGTCCATGGGATACTTTCTCAATATCAGTTCCAGGGCTTGCACCCCAAAGCTATAGACATCACATTTTTCATTCACTTTCTCTGGGAAAAAAAGAAGAAAAATTAAATTAAGTCTTGTTCAGTTTGCTAGTAGTGAATATGTACAGGATAAACATGTGTGAACAATGTAATAATGAATGTAAATATTTGTATTGCTGAAAGCAAAAACAATCCAAATTTTACCTAATACCATAAGATCAAATGCCAAGAAAGAGTGATTACAAACCTCGAACAATGTAGCATTAAATGACGTAATTAGACGTAATGTGGCATTAAATGACGTAATTAGACGACGAAAAGTAAGTAAAGAAATTTTTTACTTTAGAGGACGTGGAGGACGGGATGAGCAACGTGCAGACGTGGATGAGCGCGGCGCTGACGGACGAGGAGACGTGCACGGACGGGTTCGAGGACGTGGAGGACGGGTCGGTGAAGGCGGAGGTGTGTAACCGTGCGGCGGTTGTGAAGAAGTTCACGAGCAATGCACTAGCTTTGGTTAATACCTACGCCGCTAAAGGAATGCCTTGAAAGTTATAATTAATTATATGTATAAGGTGGGGTTTGTTTTAGGTAGTTAGGAGTATCACATACATTTTCTGTGGTGTAAGTAAATGTTTGCGTCTGTTCCTTTTTTTCCTTCTCTTTTTTATGTAGTTGGTTTCAGGTTTGGTGTGATAGTTTTTGTGTGAGAGGAAAGTTTTTGGTTGTCTCGAGTCTTTGTAATGCTAAAGAAAATGGACAGTAACCTGGTTTAATGAGTTAAGCCCTGAGTTTAACTGGAATTGTCTAATGCTACCACTACTTTCAACTGTCATGCTTCTTTTCCCTGTAAAATTTTAAAAAATGTTAAATCCATCCTATTATATTCTGTATTCTAATATTGGAATTCGGTTCTATCCCAGAGATTAATCCTACCTTGTTTTTACTTTTTATGGATGATATATAATAATAGAAATCCAAAATTAGTCCTACAATACAAGGGCGAAGAGAAGCTACCTGGGCCGGGCAAGTGAGGAGGTATCGTGTTATAGATCAAGTAGAACATGGTACTAATTCTCGGAAGTATGCACAAATGGGCCTAAGGATCCATATTGGTTTAAGGGGAAAAAAAGAGAAATAAACAATGTCACGGTAAACCATGATTATCTTTTCTTGCATCAAAATCTATAAATTCCCATCAAAACCAGGGAGTACACTCACTCCATTATAGGCCCAAGACGATCCATACCCGCTTAACTGACAACTCCCAATTTTCCCTCCAAAACCAACTACCTCACCCAGAGACCAAAAACCCTGAATCTGTTAATAAAAACCTTTATTCTCTCTCTCTCTCTCTCTCTCAAAAACAAAACAAAACAAAACAAAAAAGACTCCCTCATTTTCAGTCCATTCTCTCTGTTTCTCGAAATCAACCCTAAACCTCCCTGTGCATTTTCTTCCACACAATCAAGAATCAGGACAAACCAACCATGATTATCTTTTTTTCAATCAAAATCTAAATTCCCATCAAAACCAGGGAGTACACTCACTCCATTATAGGCCCAACACAGACGATCCATCCCCTCTTAACTAACAACTCCAAATTTTCCCTCCAAAACAAACAACCTCTCCTTTGTTAAACACTGACGACGGTTATTTATTAAAACCCTATTATCTTTCTCTCTCACTCTCAAAAAAAAAAAAAAAAACTCTCAAAGCAAAAAACACATTCTCGATTCTCTCTCTGTTTCATCAAAGCTAGCCTCGGTTTCTTCTTCTCCAACAATCAACAATCAAGATGATGCTCGCAGTGAGGCTAGTTCGGGTTAAGCGCCTCATCAACCGCACTGAGCACGTCATCGACCTGCTCACATCGGAGGTGGAACTGCTCAGGGCGGATCTCGATCGAAACCCATGGAATCTCTTACTCCGACAGCAGCTTCTGCAGAGGCTCATCAGGCGCAAAGCTGAGTTCGAGCGCCAGCTCACCAGCCTAAAGGCCGAGTACGGGGAGCTCTTCCCTAGGATTGCTTACGAAGTTCGCGTGGTTCAGAGGGAGGAGGAGGCGGAGGAGGTGGGGGACGGTGGTGTTTGATACTTCTGTTCGGTTCTTGGTGTTTTTCCGTTTTTGTGTTAGTATAGATTCTGTAGATATGTGTTAGTGAGTGTAAGTGTTTGTTCTTGTTTTTCCGATCATTGCTCACCAACTCCGGGTGGTGGAGAGGGAGGAGGAGGAGAGAGTGCTAGGGATTGTTGTCGGTGATTTTGTTGTTGCTGTTGATGTGCCTTTCGTTCTTGGTGAATGCGAGTCCTTGTTCCAGTGTTGCTTGAGGTAAAAAATTTCTTTACTTACTTTTCGTCGTCTAATTACGTCATTTAATGCGGATTAGTAACGTACTGTGATTTTAGTGTTTATGTAATTAATAACGCTCATCTATGTGTTATCTGTGATTTCAGTGTCTTTTGTATATAGATGTCGAGTGTCTTCGTCGTTTCTTCCTTTCACGCTTAATGGAGTTTGGCTTGGGGAGTGATTTGGTTGATCTTGGAGATGGGGTGATGCTTCCTACGTACTTGAAAGACTTCATGATTCGTACTTCAAAGGATGGTGGTACTTTGCGCTTAATGGAGTTCAGATCTCTGCTCTTGTAATGTACAGCAATAGGTGGCTTGTTGTTCATGGGATTAATGGAAGTTTTGCGGAGAAACAGAGGCCAGGAAAAGGGCAGGAAGCTTGGTGTGGTTGGATAAGCACTGCAGAGAAGGTTGATGTGGAGTTTCATGTCATGAGGATCTTGATCAGCATCTGTTTCCTGATTTTGAATCTTTTAGTAAGGCACTAGCTAGTTGGATGGTATCCTGCCATTTCTTGTGACAAGTTGTAGTGTTCTAGTCGTCCTGCATTGTCATTAGGCCTCTGTTCTGTTATATTTCACTTTGAATTAGGGAACTATTCTGTGAGCTTGAGATGACAACATTTTGGTAGCTGCAGCTAGCTGTATTTTTTTTGTCATGCCAATGTAATTCTTTTAGTCTCCAATCTTGAACAGAGCAAAGCAATTATTTCAGCAAAATACTCGATCTAATTCAACTGCAGATTTTGATCTGAGGTGCTTGTTTGGGCTGTCCTTCTGTACTGTTACCACATAATACAAAGGAAACTTGCTTGAGAACCTGATTTTATACTACAGAACTTTATTCTACCGCATCCAGTATTATTTTTTTTCACCGTTTACCTCTTGGTTGAGTTCCACTTTTGTGGGCTGCATTCACCTCGGAGATAACATGGCCAAGAAGGGTAGGTTCAGAATCATGATCTGCCTAACCAGTCTAGGATCAAATCATACTGCCAGCAATCCCTTTTTGATAGCACTTCAGGTCTGATAGAACAGAAGAAACAAGAGAAATCTGAACCGCTATGAATGATATACCCTGTGTTAACACTTTGAGGTCCAGTTATCTTACTACATCATTTTGCTCTAACTGGACCTCTTATCTTTGGTAGAATGGCTAGAACCAATAAGGAAGTTCAGTTTTTCCGTTTTAACCTGTGATGTTTTTCCACTCTAAACATAATATAGTACAAGCAATGGTACTAGTTCACTTAACTCAAAATTATAGCAGCGCCAAACTATATCACCAGTATCAGCTGGACTAGTCACATATTTTGTGAGGGTACAGAATGGAAGTGTGGATAAGCAGCAGGAAGGCAATAACAAGTCCAGGAAACGAAAAGCCAAATTGCATTATGGTGCTGCAAGCAAATTCTAGATGGCTCAAAAATCACCCACCTTATAGCATATATTATATCCCAGCAATAATTTACAAACAGTAAGTGAATAACAGAATTTTGACCATTTAAATGTCAGGAAAAAGAAATTGAAGGAGATCCTATTTGATAGGAGTATTCGGCACAGTGGACGCAGAGACTGATAATCAGCACTGATCGGGCAGTCTAACCACAGGTTGGATTGCCTCAAGCAGATAATAGGCATAGATACCTACAATCGGCACTAATCCAACAGGCTTACCACAGCTTTGTATGGGCTCGAAGCAGATAACTTGCATCAGTGAAACAAGTAACACTTCACTGGCCTCATCAAACTGGTGCCGCCCCTCCTCAGTTTTTCTATTTGGCGATGCAAATGCACAACAGTGTCCTTCCTGCCTTCATCAAGTAGACTTCCTTTCAGATTACTAAATAATGGCCCTGGAGGACGTATACCCAAGTTCAGCATCTCCTGGAAATACTTGCAAGCTTCGTCCAGCTTATCCTCATGGCACAAGCTGTTAATCAGCGTGGAGAACATGTGCATCCCAGGGAGGACCCCCTTTGCCTTCATCTCATCCCAAATCTTTATTGCCATATCCACTCTCTCTTCGTTGCAAAACATCCTCATTATAACCTCGTATGTGCTCAAAGTTGGCTCACATCCCTCATCAGAGCTCATTTCCTGGAAAAACTTATAAGCAGTTTTTGGTTTCCCGGCCTTTATCAGATGATGGATAATTATGTCATAAGTTCTTGAATTGGGTCCAACCCCGCACTTTCGCATCTCATCAAGAATCCTATCCACATCATGAAACCTTCCCGAGCTGCAAAAGGCCCCGATAAGAGCATTGTAAGTTGGTGCCCAGGAGGAAAACCACTTGCCTTTGACAGCTAAAAAAACCTAACAGCTTCTTGCAACCTCTTCTCGTTCCCTAACCCAGTAATCAAAATACAAAATATATGAGGACTAGGCTTGCATTTCTTTGCCTCCATCTCACGGAAGAGTGAAATGGCCTCATCGCACTTCCCAGCCCTACAATAAGCATTCATCATAATACCGTAACTCACAGCGTCGGGTTCAAAACCCTCAACTTTCATTTCTCTATAAACCTCATCCAACTTCAGCAAGTTCTTCTCTTGACGCCAACCTTCCAGCAATATTGTGTAAGACTTGGTATCAGGCACAAATCTTCTATTACGCATTTGATCAAACACCTCCTGTGCTTTCGCCACCTGCCTGGCCTTGCTCAATGCATCCATCAATCTATTAAAATCCGACAATTCCATCTCGAACCCATATTTCTCCATCTTCACAAAGGTATCAATTGCTTCATTAGCCTTCCTCGCTCGAGCGTATCTTCTCGCAATCAACGAAAAAGTTTCTTTAGTCAAGACCCTTTTTTTCCTTCATCTCGTGAACCGTAACCCATATCAGCCTAAACTGCTTCGCCTTCCCAAGAGACTCAACCAACAGATTGTAGCTGTCGGTGGCGTACTCGAACCCGGTCTGCTTCTCTCCCCATCTGAAGAACGACGGGGCAAGGACACTTGAATTGCTCAGCCTCGTCAAGACCTCAAACACCAAAGCGGACGACACCTCGATCGAAGCCTCTACTACCGGAGGCTCCGGCGAGTAATTTGCATATCTTTTCCACGTCTCGGGTGGTTCTATCAGTTGGAACTGGCGTGGTTTTCTTCTTCTTCTGATATTGGAAAAGTGGTACACGGACACGGCAAGCAGAGAGAAACGACGACTCGGTTGAGTTCAGCAGCTAAATTTTTGAAAACAGTATTATTAAAGTTAAATGAGCTACTGTATATGGACTCTATACTAGTACGTGAGCTTAAGCCGGAATTGCTAAGAAATTAAATGTTCCAAGCCCAAATAAAAGGCCGAATTTGTTTATTGGTCGATCATGTGTTCATGTTTCCTGGTAGCCCGATCCGGTGTAAGCACGTGTCGATGCGACGTCGCCTGCACATATTTTAGCACTTCCTTCAATTCCATGATTATTATTAGAAAATTAGTAAATTTTTGAGGTGGGACAAGATTAGTAACAAGTTTTTTTTTTGGCAATATGAACCCTAGACTGCCTAAACTACCCCTAATCCAACCTAACCCATCTAAACAAAATTAGTAGGATGTGTCCGAAAAAAATTTGAGAAAAAACTAACACCAAGGTTGTCATTGAAGAAATAGTTTTTATTAGTGCGTGTTAGTGCACATTCTAAGTGGAGTAAGTTCTAATTTTTCCTAATTTTTTTCGTGGATAAAAAATTAATGTTTGTTGCTACAATCAACTGCATTTTCTGATATTACTCATTATAAGTTCTGAAGCAACATAGAATTAACCCATATTTTCTGATATTACTCATTATAAGTTTTGAAGCAAAAATATTTTTTTGTGTTTTGTGATTTAGAACTGACCCTGGGTCATGGGTTCAATCGGGTCGCCACAAAACCGGCCGGGTCAGCGAGTTTTTCACGGTTCAATAGCAGATCCGGTTCAACACATAAAAAAATCCAAAATATGTTGCGGGTCGCGGTTCAACCGGTCGAACCGGTCGGGCCGGGTTTAATAACTATGCTCCCCGGAGCCGATACACAACTTATCACGAAACGACAACGAAGCTGGTTGAGAACCCTCAGGGGCACCAGAAGGTAAAGGCGCTGCCGGAAAACAAGCGTCAAACTTCTCTTTTCGGGACGCAGTAGAACTATTCGGGGGTGCCGGCGGGATTGCTCCACTAGGTTGTCCTAGCGGAGGAGTGGTAGCCATGGAAAAAAACCCTAAGCGAAAACTTCGGAGCCAAGGTTATGATAAATTATGAACAAATTATGTAATGGGTACTACACATTAGTTTAGTATAAAAAAAGCTACTACAGATTAGGTGTCTACTATATATAGTGTTTAAGAAGTAATTTTCACTTTCATTTCTGTCCGCGCACATTTTGCATATGTTGGTTCCTGTACATTTTTTCTTTCTTGTTAATTATTGGCATTAGTGATCATAGCATTAATTTGGCAAGGTTTATATATATCACTTTGGAATGGGTGATTATAGTATGTTTAGCATTTAGGTAACTATAGGGAATTTTAATTTGGTGGGTGTGGGTGTCTAATATTTTGGGAAATTTGGGTGAGAATAAAACTTCTTTTTCTTCTTATATAATGAAAGAGGAAATTAGACCTAAACCCAAACAATAATTTGTCTCTTAAATACCTCTCTGCTACCATCACCACCTCAAAGTTCTCCTGTCTTGGCCATGTCCTACATTTGTCCTATATGTTCTGCATTTGGTTTAGATTAAACAGAAAAAAAGGGCTCGTATATTACTGGATACCGTAACAGATGAAATAATCCTACACTTAAGACATAATGTAACATCCTAAAAAAATAAAAAACTTGGCTAAAAGTTTGAGAAAAACATAACAGACCAAATAGGGGAGGTTGTTCTTATCAAAAAAAAAAAAAAAGAAGCTGGAGGTTGTTATATATTAATATCTTGGGCAGGAGGTTTTTAGCCTTAAAAATATACACCCAGAAAAAAATATAAAAATACACACAGGAAAAAAAAAAAGAGTTCCGTACAGAATTTCTCACGGTAAACCATGATTATCAAAAAATCTAAATTCCCATCAAAACCAGGGAGTACACTCACTCCATTATAGGCTCAACACAGACGATCCATACCCGCTTAACTGACAACTCCCAATTTTCCCTCCAAAACCAACAACCTCTCCCTCTTCCTCCCTCACTCTGCAACTGAAAAACCCAGAGACCAGACCAAAAACCCTGAATCTGTTAATAAAAACCTTAATTCTCTCTCTCTCTCTCTCTCTCTCAAAAACAAGAAAACAAAAAAGACTCCCTCATTTTCAATATCCATTCTCTCTGTTTCTCGGAATCAACCCTAAACCTCCCTGTGCATTTTCTTCCTCACAATCAAGAAGATGCTGGTCGCCCGACTTAACAGGGTCAACCGCCTCATTCCCCGAACCGAGCACGCCATTGCCGTTGTCATTTCGGAGGCGGAAGTGCTGCGCGCGGATCTTGAGACAAACCGCTGGAACGCGGAACTGCGAGAGCAGCGTCTCCAGAGGCTCATCAACCGCAGAACGGAACTCGAACGCCAACTCAGAAGCCTCAACGCTGAGTACGCGGAGCTCTTCCCTCGCATCGCTCGCTCTCTTCGAGTGGTGGAGATTGACGGGGAAAATGGTGGAGAGGGTGGAGGCGGAGGTGGAGGAGAGGTCGTTGTTTATCTGTGATGATGCCTTAGCTAGGGATTGTCGGTTTATTTTTTTCTGTGTGTTGTTGTTGGTGTGTGTGTGTTGTAGGTGTCTTTTGCTGTTGGTGTGTGTGTGTTTTTCTCTGTCGGTGGAGTGTATTCTTGCCTTTCCGATGATCGGTGGAGAGGGAGGAGGAGGAGGTGGAGGAGGGGGTGGAGGAGCGAGGTTGTTGTTTCTCTGTGATGATGCTTTAGCTAGGGATTGTCGGTGGATTTTTTCCCTGTGTTCTCTTGTTGGGGTGTGTGTGTTGTAGTTGTACTTTGTTGTTGGTGTGTGTGTGTTTTTCTCTGTTGGTGGAGTGTGTTCTTGCCTTTCCGATGATCGGTGGAGAGGGAGGAGGAGGAGGTGGAGGAGGGGGTGGAGGAGCGAGGTTGTTGTTTCTCTGTGATGATGCTTTAGCTAGGGATTGTCGGTGGATTTTTTTCCTGTGTTCTCTTGTTGGGGTGTGTGTGTTGTAGTTGTACTTTGTTGTTGGTGTGTGTGTGTGTTTTTCTCTGTTGGTGGAGTGTGTTCTTGCCTTTCCGATGATCGGTGGAGAAGGAGGAGGAGGAGGTGGAGGAGGGGGTGTTGCTTCTCTGTGATGGGAATGTCGGTGATTTTGTTGTTGTTGCTGTGTGTGTTGTGTAGGTGTCCCCGTGAAGGGTTTGGATGAGTGCGGTCGAGTCTTCTAGTCTTGATATCGAATCTTGCTTAAGGAGGTATCATTACTTGGTCTTTTGTATATAGATGTCCCGTTTATTTCTTTGGAGTTGGCTTGCTGTTCATCGGATTAATGGAACTTTTGCGGAGAAACAGAGGCCAGGAAAGGGGCAGGATGCTCGGTATGGTTGGAAGAGCTCAGTGTGGAGTTTCATGTCATGAGGATCTTGATCGGCATCTGCTTAGGATCTTTTACTAAGGCACTAGCTAGTTGTATGGTGTCCTGCCTTTTCTTGTAGCAAGTTGTACTGTTCTAGTTGTCGTCCTGCATTGTCATTAGGCCTCTGTTCTGTTATATTTCACTTTGAATTAGGGTACTATTCTGGGAGCTTCAGAGCAGTATTTTTTGTCATGACCATGTAATTCTTTTAGTTTCCAATCTTAAACAGAGCAGAGCAATTGTTTCAGTAAAGTACTCAATCTAATTCAACTGCAGATTTTGTTCTGAGGTGCTTGTTTGGGCGTCCTTCACTACTGTTACCACATAATGCAAAGGAAACACTGCTGGAGAACATAATTTTTTAATGATAAAGAAAATTTATTCTCCGCATCTAAATACTATTTCTTTTACCGTTTACCTCTAGGTTTGAGTTCCACTTTTGTGGGCTGCATTCATCTCGGAGATAACATGCCCAAAAAGGGTAGGTTCAGATTCATGATCTGCCTAACCTGTCTAGGATCAAAACGTACTGCCAGCAATCCCATTTTGATAGCACTTCAGGTCTGCTATGAATGATATACCCGGTGTTTAACACTTTTCTGTCTAAGCCTTTGAGGTCCAGTTATCTTACTACATCATTTTGCTCTAACTTGACCTCTTATCCTTGGTAGAATGGCTTGAACCAATAAGGAAGTTCAGTTTTTCCGTTTTAACCTGTGATGTTTTTCCACTCTAAACAAAATATAGTACAAGCATTGGTATTAGTTCACTTAAAACTATTGCAGCGCCAAACTATTTCACCAGTATCAGCTGGACTAGTCACATATTTTGAGAGGATACAGAATGGAAGTGGATAAGCAGCAGAAAAGCAATAACATGTCCAGGAAACGAAAAGCCAAATTGCATTATGGTGCTGCAAGCAAATTCTAGATGGCTCAAAAATCACCCACCTTATAGCATATATTATATCCCAGTAATAATTTACTAACAGTAAGTGAATAACAGAATTTTGACCATCTAAATGTCAGGAAAATTTTTTTTTTTGGAGATCCTATTTGATAGGAGTATTCGACACAGTGGACGCAGAGACTGACAATCAGCACTGATCGGGCAGTCTTACCACAGCTTGGATTGCCTCAAGCAGATAATGAGCATAGAGACCTACAATCGGCACTAATCCAACAGGCTTATCACAGCTTTGTATGGGCTCGAAGCAGATAACTTTTACCAGGGAAACAAGTAACACTTCACTGCCTCATCGAACTGGTGCGGCCCTTCCTCAGTTTTTCTATTTGGCGATCCAAATGCACAACAGTGTCCTTTCTGCCCTTATAAAGTAGACTTCGCTTCAGAATTCTAAACGATGCCTCTCGAGGGCGTATGCCCAAGTTCAGCATCTCCTGGAAATACTTACAAGCTTCGTCCACCTTATCCTCATGGCAGAGGCTGTTAATCAGCATGGAGAACATGTGCATCCCAGGAAGGACCCCCTTTTCCTTCATCTCATCCCAAATCTTTATTGCCATATCCACTCTCTCTTCGTTGCAAAACATCCTCATTACAACCTCGTATGTGCTCAAAGTTGGCTCACATACCTCATCAGAGCTCATTTCCTGGAAAAATTTGTAAGCAGTTTTTGATTTCCTGGCCTATATCAGATGATGGGTTATTATGTCATAAGTTCTTGAATTGGGTCCAACCCCGCACTTCCGCATCTCATCAAGAATCCTATCCACATCATGAAACCTTCCCGAGCTGCAAAAATCCCCGACAAGAGCATTGTAAGTAGGTGCCTCAGGAGGAAAACCACTTGCCTTTGACAGCTCAAAAAACCTAACAGCTTCTTGCAACCTCTTCTCATTCCCTAACCCAGTAATCAAAATACAAAATATATTAGGGCTAGGCTTGCATTTCTTTGCCTCCATCTCACGGAAGGGTGAAATGGCCTCATCGCACTTCCCGGCCCTACAATGTGCATTCATCACAATACCGTAAGTCACAGGCGTCAGGTTCAAAACCCTCGACTTTCATTTCTCTATAACCCTCATCCAACTTCAACAAGTTCTTCTCATGACGCCAACCTTCCAGCAGTATCGTGTAAGACTTGGTATTAGGCACAATTCTTCTGTTACGCATTTGATCAAACACCTCTTGTGCTTTCGTCACCTGGTTGGCCTTGATCAACACATACATCAATCTATTAAAATCCGACAATTCCATCTCGAACCCATATTTCTCCATCTTCACAAACGTATCAATTACTCCATCAGCCTTCCTCGCTCGAGCGTACCTTCTCGCAATCAGCGAGAAAGTGTCCTTAGTCAAGACCCCTTTTTCCTTCATGTCAAAAACTGTAACCCATATCAGCCTAAACTGCTTCGCCTTCCCTAGAGATTCAACCAACAGATTGTAGCTGTCGGTCGTGTACTTGAACCCGCTCTGCTTCTCTGCCCATCTGAAGAACGACAGGGAAAGAACACTTGAATTGTTCAGCCTCTTCAAGACCTCAAACACCAAAGCGGACGACACCTCAATCGAAGCTTTATCCAGTATAGGCCCGACGCTGGAATAGGAGGCTCCGACGAGTAATTTGCATATCTTTTCCACGTCTCGGGTGGTTTTATCAGTTGGAACTGGTGGGGTTTCTTCTTCTTCTTCTTCTTCTTCTTCTTCTTCATCGTCATTGTCATTTTCTTCTTCGTCTTCTTCTTCGTCGTCTTCGTCTTCGCTGGAGAAATGGGTATCCTCTAATTCGAAATGGGTTGTCCTGGTAGGGGTAAAACGAGGGACTAATGGAGAAGAGGCAAGTGGGTTTTGGAGAATGAAAGCAGAATTGATGGTTAAAGTTTGGGTTTTGATGTCGCGGAGTGAAGCAGGTAATGAAATGACAGGGGAAGATTTGAAATTGAAAGGAGAAGAAGAGAAAAAGATAAGAGCTTTAGGCGGGTTTGGTAAGTAGAGCCGAGGTTGAGGAAGAGCCATGTTTAGGGAGCAAAAGAGAAAGACTCAGATTAATCCAAGCCCGGTGTGTTGTTTGTTTTTTTGAAAAAGTGGATAACAGTCAAAAGAAGTTTTTTTCCTTTTTTCGTGAACGCAAAAATTGCAGCAGTAGAAAATTGCTTTCTGAAATTGTATCTAGAAGTTTTGAAAATTCAGGAAAGGTAAAAAACCCCCTGAATATTTTTACTTTGCGAGTTCTTTTATAGCTCATTCTGATTGGACACAACAGGAGATTTTATTTTTCTTTATGAAACAAGAGTATTTTTAATGTTCTTAACAGCTTTACGTACGAGGAATTCTGCATTTATGGTGTTAGAATTAGATTGGTAGAGGCAGTATAGACATCTTGGTATCATACAAGATGGGTTCAAGTCCCTTTTGGGGGGATAAACTAGCTACACCTGAACCCTGAACTGAATGATAACCTGTGTTAAACACCTACAAAACCAGGGATAGATTGCACGCTATGTCTATCTCTGCAGAACAAGAGCAGTGATCTTCTGTCAAAGCCTTTGAATTCCTGTTAATCTTACATCTTTTTTGCTCTAACTTGACCTCTTATCTTGGTAGAATAGATTGAACCAACAGGGAAGTTCAGTTTTGCCATTTTAACTTGTGGCGTTTATACTCTAAACATGATATAGTACCAGCATCTGGTACTATTTGGTTTAAAAGTAGCAGTGCCGGAACTGTAACTATTTATTTCACCAGTTCAAACTGCACTAGTCACATCTATTGCGAGGATACATACTGGAAGTGGATAAGGCAAATTGCAATATGGTGCTGCAAGCAATTCTAGATGGCTCAAAAATCGCCCGCCTTATAGCATATATTAGTATATCCCAGCAATAATTTACTAACAGTAAGTCAGGAACAGAACCTTGACGATTTAATTGTCAGGAAAAACAAAATTAGAGGAGATCCTATTTGATACGAGTATACGACATAGTGGACACAGAGACTGACAATCGGCACTATTAGGGCAGTCTTAGCACAGCCTTGGATTGGCTCAAGCGGATAATGGACATCAGCCTTGGATTAGCACAACCTTGTATGTCCTTGGAGCAGATAACTTTCATCAGTGAAACAACTAAAACTTCCACTGGCTTCATCGAACTGGTGCAGCCCTCCTCAGATTTTCTATTTGGCGATGCAAATGCACAACAGTGTCCTTCCTGCCTTCATCAAGTAGACTTCCTTTCAGATTACTAAATAATGGCCCTGGAGGACGTATCCCCAAGTTCAGCATCTCCTGGAAATACTTACAAGCTTCGTCCAGCTTATCTTCATGGCACAGGCTGTTAATCAGCGTGGAGAACATGTGCATGCCAGGAAGGACCCCCTTTGCCTTCATCTCATCCCAAATCTTTATCGCCATATCTACTCTCTCTTCGTTGCAAAACATCCTCATTATAACCTCGTATGTGCTCAAAGTTGGCTCACATCCCTCATCAGAGCTCATTTCCTGGAAAAACTTATAAGCAGTTTTTGGTTTCCCGGCCTTTAACAGATGATGGATAATTATGTCATAAGTTCTTGAATTGGGTCCAATCCCGCACTTTCTCATCTCATCAAGAATCCCATCCACATCATGAAACCTTCCCGAGCTGCAAAAGGCCCCGATAAGAGCATTGCAAGTTGGTGCCTCAGGAGGAAAACCACTTGCCTTTGACAGCTCAAAAAACCTAACAGCTTCTTGCAACCTCTTCTCATTCCCTAACCCAGTAATCAAAATGCAAAATATATGAGGACTAGGCTTGCATTTCTTTGCCTCCATCTCACGGAAGAGTGAAATGGCCTCATCGCACTTCCCAGCCCTACAATATGCATTCATCATAATACCGTAACTCACAGCGTCGGGTTCAAAACCCTCAACTTTCATTTCTCTATAAACCTCATCCAACTTCAACAAGTTCTTTTCTTGACGCCAACCTTCCAGCAATATTGTGTAAGACTTGGTATCAGGCACAAATCTTCTCTTACGCATTTGATCAAACACCTCCTGTGCTTTCGCCACCTGCCTGGCCTTGCTCAATGCATCCATCAATCTATTAAAATCCGACAATTCCATCTCGAACCCATATTTCTCCATCTTCACAAAGGTATCGATTGCTTCATTAGCCTTCCTCGCTCGAGCGTATCTTCTCGCAATCAACGAAAAAGTTTCTTTAGTCAAGACCCCTTTTTCCTTCATCTCATGAACTGTAACCCATATCAGCCTAAACTGCTTCGCCTTCCCAAGAGACTCAACCAACACATTGTAGCTGTCGGTGGTGTACTCGAACCCGCTCTGCTTCTCTGCCCATCTGAAGAACGACAGGGAAAGAACACTCGAATTGTTCAGCCTCGTCAAGACCTCAAACACCAAAGCGGACGACACCTCTACCGAAGCCTTATCCAGTATAGGCTCGACGCTGGAACCGGAGGCTCCGGCGAGTAATTTGCATATCTTTTCCACGTCTCGGGTGGTTTTATCAGTTGGAACAGGCGTGGTTTCTTCTTCTTCGTCATCGTTAGAGAAATGGGTAGCCTCTGAATCGACATGGATTGACCTGGAAGGGCTAAAACGAGGGAGTAACGAAGAAGACCAAAGTGGGTTTTGGAGAATGAAAGGAGAAGTGATGGTTAAAGTTTGGGTTTTGATGTTGTGGAGTAAAGCAGAGAGGGAGATGACAGGAGAAGAAGGGAGAAAGATAGGAGCTTTAAGCGGCTTTGTTAGGCATAGGGTTCTGTAATAGAGCCGAGGTCGAAGGAAAGCCATGTTTACTGAGCAACAGAGGAGAGAATCGGATTAGTCCAAACCCTACATAGGCCAGAAATACTGCAGTGCAGGGTGCAGGGAGTGGTGTGTTTGTTTTTTTCAAAAAAGGGTAAATAACAGTAAAAGGAAATTTTTTTCCCCTTTTCTGGACGCAAAAATTGGAGGTTAGCAGTAGAAAATTGCTTTCTGAAATTGTATCTAGAAGTTTTTATATAGGCAGAGCAGTTTTACTGATTCGGGTTGGACAAGAGAATTTTCAACAGCTTTACCCACGAGGAATTTTGTGTTTATGGGGTTTGAATTAGATTTATAGAAGGCACTGTAAACATCTTACTATTATACAAAGCAGGGTTTAAGAAGTCCCTTTCTGATAAACTACAACTCAATCCACAAAGTTTTTCAATCACAGCTGATGATTCTGGCAAATCTTTTTCTTTGTTGTAAATGCGTTCAACCGCCAGGGACGGGGGGAGACCGGAAAAAGACAACAGAACAAGTGGAGTGATTAAAGAATTAGGATCTGTTACAACATTTTAAGAATACAGAGACTGAGCATACAACCGGGTGCTCAGGGCAGGCATTAAGCGGCAGTTCCTGTAAGTGTTGTAAAGACTGTAGACTACAACTGGCTGGTAGCTATACTACAAAACACTTGCCCCCAAGACAGAAAGCAATCCTGGAAATCACACGTGAACTCGCTTGACTCCCCCTAACTCTGCCTGCTTCTATGAATATTATGGCAGCCCGTGGTCAAAAAAGTCGCAAAAAGGGACCTGAAGACCAAAAGAATGTATCCCTGGTGATTGGCATCCTTCACGCCTGTTGACAAAATTCGGATGCGGAAAAGTTGCACCATGTTCATGACTGGCAACTGTATTTCTGAATTTTCACTTGCACTGGTTTGTCTGTGAACTCAAATCATCGAGTAGAGTTGTGAGGGTCTCTTCAATTTTCTTTGATCGAGGACCAGGCTTCATCACATTGACATCCCCCCATTGGGCGCAAGGATCCACCCACCAGCTTCTGTGGCCGGAGCACCAAGCACCAGGGGTGGCTCTATTATGCCCACGCTTAAGGATCTTCTCATCAATCATGTCTAGGACTTGATCATCTTTCAGAAACTGTCTTGCAAATGCAGCTCCACTCTGAACCATTAGATCAAAATCAGAAGTATTGAGATAGTGCGGCTCCATCTTTGGTGGATTGTCCCAGATCATGAACCTCAGATCACTGTTTACAGTTGTGTTCATAAACTCTGGTGCGTTGCAAACTACAGAGTGGAAATATCCTTCTTCAGCCAAAACCACATTGTTGAAGTACATAAGAAGGGTCCGAGGAAGATTATCCCAGCCCATAATGCAAAATTCAAGAAAGGGTCGACTCAAGATCATCCATGGAGAACCTGCAACAGAAGAAAGAAACTGTTACCAGAGGTAGCATTTCCACACAATGCATCCTAATAAATTGTTCAATTTGAATTGACAGCATCTTGTCAACAAATAGATTTTACCTGTGAATAATTTGAAACCATCAGGTGTTGGTCGCTTCTCTGTAGCATGAAATATCTGGCTCTTCCTGGCCAGGTAAATTGAAGGATCAACGACAATAGGCTGAAACCTTTGAGATCTGTGCCAAATACAGACAATTAGGAATTAGGCTGACATTAGTTGTGGGTTTTATAAGTACCAAAAAAATTAAAATGAGGAGTCACCTACTCTTTCCACCCAAGGTCACTGGTGTGGTCTATGAAATTGAGGTCTCTGCTAAAAGAAGAGAAGACATGGGACAAGTCTGCAACACAACAGGAAGAAATATTGAAAAATCCTAAACATTCATAGCAACCAAGACAATATAGAACTTCAGAAGAAATACAAATGCATGACTTGTCATAAACATTCTGGATCGAGAACACTTGGAGCATTTGCATGACAGATTGCTGACAAACAACTGTTCAACGATCTGGGACAACAGTACATCATACATTCACACAGCAGACTCAAGACCTTAGATACATCCATAGACTTGAAAGATAAAACATATCATTATTGGCATCTTTATTTAGGGAAGTTAACTCAAATAACCCAACTGACTATCCCATTCTTCAGTCACAAATACATTCTTAACCCTTGCTGAAAAGATCCCTTCAGAATGATGTTGCATTATACTATGATAAGGCTTCTGAATGACTCACATAAAGGTACAGAACACATGTCCTGTTTGTTGGTCCCATCAACATCTGATCCAAGCCGAGGTGTGTCATGAATTTGGTTGGTTGACACACTTCATCATTTCACCACATAATTTTACAGAATAACCAAATAGAAAAAAGAAAAATGAGATCTTTGGTGATGCTATTGAGCTTAGTTTTAGATGCCCATATCAGCAAAACAGATATGGGTAGACAACATAATTTAAACCTGCAAATCAAGCATTAGAACTTCAACGACTCTTCTGTGAGTTCAGGAAATCGCTTCAAACCTAGGCTAAATATTGAGTAGAGTGTTGGCTCAAAGTATACAAGAATAAGAATAGGAGATTGCTGCCATACAAAATAAAAACCACAAAAGAGTGATATCCAACATTGCCAGCAAATATAGTGTCAGAGATGCAAGGATGAGGACATTGCAAAAGAGAGAAAAGTATGAATATTGGTTCAATGGTGTCTCCTAATGATGGTGACAATCTAAAGCTCAGAAAGGATATTCAATAGCTGTTCTGACTTTGACTTCAGAATTGTCTCAAGGTATCTACTTGGCAAGCTTTTCTCTTCAATAACCTCACTGAGGGTTTAAGAAAGAAGCAGTGATCGGATTTCCTACTTAACAATAACCTGAAATAGCAAATAACATTACACGGTTAACAACAGTGAGACTCTTCACTCCTTGTCGCCGGGAGTAGGTCTTAGTGTTCACCCCAAGGACAAACAATCTTGCCTCCTCAAAGAGATGAGTAATACGCAATATTCACCATCAGCAACCATCATCTTTAGTCATTTTGCTCCTTTGATTTAAAACAATGTAAACTAACTTTTTCAAAAACCTTCGGTCCAACTCAAATAAGACTTTTGAGCAGCCTCTTCACAGAAGACAAAGAACAAGCCTTTTCTAAAGGAAACCCGGAGAACATCTTACAGGAATGAAAAGAAGACATTTGTATTTGTTCTTCTAGAATGAAACTGGCAGTCAAGAAATCTGAAAGACTGAAAGATGAGCGAGCATACCAGTATCTAGCTTAGCTACAACCAACGATAATCGAAGAACCTTAATGATCCCCGCACAACCCCACCAGTGAACCCAAAAAATGAGAGACGAAAATTCATAGCAAGCAAGAGTCAGGGGTTAATAATGAACTCGAGTACTCAACTAAAGCAATAGCTGAATATTGACTGGATACACAAACTGAGCACAACCAAATTAATGGCCCATTAACCTTAATCCTTGGAACAAAAATTAAATCCCAGTTTTCCGTGTTATTTCTGAAGCATCAAAACTCAATTGTGTGCTTAACAAATCCGATCCTATCTCATCAAGCAGGCAATAATGAGCAGAAGTCCATTCAATACTCCCAAAAAAGAACATGGGAAAAGGTTCTCCGTAAGATCAAAACTATCCTCGCTACTCAATCAATCTAAAACCCACGCACAAAAACAAAGAAACACATCAAACATTTTAGAGTCATGAGAACAACATACCATCCTGAGTGACCAGTGGATAATCTGAAGCACTCAACTCCACAAACCAATTCCACCCCGCATCCATCTTTAACAATATAGCCACAGCGCGCAGTGTTGCCGCTAAATGAGTGGATCCCATATAGGTAAGCCGAGTAGGCTTCCCAAGAACATCCACATTCCCAAAAGTCCTCACTGCAGGCACCGCATTTACAGCCACAACAAGCTCCATTCTCTCCTCATCAGACCCATCAGCTCCTAAATGCAACAAGTACCTGTTCCTAGGATGGTAAACTGCCAGCAATAACCTAATAATTCGGCTCTTATCGCCCCGGCCACCGGAGATATAGTAAGCAAAAGATGGCGGGTGGTGGGTGCCATGGTGGATTACAGAAGGGAAGAGTTTCGGGGAGCTGAAAGCCGAGATTGAGTAAAGTAAGAGGAAGAGGAGAGAGAGGAATGCCGCAGAGAAGAGAGTTAATAGGCACCTTTTCTCTGCTCCCATTTCTAAGTTTCTATTTCGGTGGTTGGTGATCAAGTTTCTTGATGGGGCATATGGGGGGTTGTCAATCCAATCAAGTTCGAATCTTTCAGCTTAATTTGGATTCTTCCTCATGAAGGAGGAGATGGGTATCCATCAAATTGAACTGAAAAGATGCTTACCACTCAGAATTGAGAGTTCCTCTTTCCAGCTCAATTTTGGGTTTTTTTAGCAAAAATGAAGAGTGGGTATTTAGTCAAATGAAGATTTCTACCAACAATTTGGGATTCCAGAGGAAATGAAGAAATGGGTATGAGGAGATCTTGAGGTCTTTGGTATTCAGCTTTAGAGGGTTCCTGAACATTGGTACAAAGCCTTAAATGCTCTTGAAAAAAAAGGGGAAAAAAATTTTACACAGCCAAAAAAAAGCACTGGATCAGAAACTTGTAAAAACAAATTTCCACAACTTCACTCAATTCACAAAATGCAATTCTTTGCAAACGCTACACTCCCTCCTCTCTCCTCAGCTAGGGTTAGGGTTTCCAGGGCACAGATTTGTTCTTTTGTGATGAAGAGAACTGGGGAGAAAAAGAGTTCTTAGATTCTCTGCTTCTACGAAGTGGTAAGAAGTAATAACTCTTTCCTTCCCTCTCAGATGAAGAGGTAAAATTAACGTTTTTGATCTACCAAAAGGTGTCAATTAGACTTTACGTGTTTGAATGAACAGTTCGGGCAAGATATCCTCACTCTTATACATGGAGAGTGTAATTTATACGCTAAGGATAAGAAACATTTGGCTACCGTAGCCCGCTGGATTGCGGGGGTGGTGAACACGCTCCTTTAGAGGATGTGCACAGCAATCCGCATCTTTTAATGTTATTTTTCCTTTTGTATTTTCTTGACCGACTGATCTTTGTTCTCTTTACCCTGAATCTTGACACTGTATCCATTTTTGCTGACAAAATTTGCTACTTCCAATAATGAGGAATTTAAGAAATATTATTCCAAGTTCGTGATTGGAGAAGTAGGAAATAGTGTGTTTTTTCTTTTAGTAATGTGGAAATACTAGCAATTACTAGCCTAGGAGTGTAGGACGACAAAACATTTACAATTTTGAAAAAAATGTCTGTCAAATGATGAGGTGTCATGATTTGGTGCTATTGGGTACATTGATTTGGGTTACTGCCTGCTTGGTATAACGTCGATTAGAAGGGATTTATGTCTATTAGACTATTACTAATGCAAGTATTAGTTGTATTTTAATGTGGGGTTAATTACATTTTGACCCCCTGTATTCCAGTTTATTTTTGACTCACCACCTAAACTTGTTTTTTCATCAATTGACCACCTGTATTCCTAATTTGATTCAATTAACCCCCTCCGTTAGAAATTTTAGGTTTCCGTTAAATGATTTAACGGAATGCAGGGATAAGTGACATGTGGCAGTATCTTAACCATTCAATTTTTTCTATTTCCTTTTTCTTAAAAATATAGAATAAAAAATATTATATCAAAAGAGAAAAAAAGAAAAAAGAGAAAAAAAGAAAATGATGAATCATTCCACCTCTCTGACCATTTAATAATTTTTTGGTTATTTTAATTTTTCCAGATAAAGAAGATTATGGAAAAGGAAAAAAATAGAAAATGATGAATCGTTCCTGGTCATTCCCTACCCAACTCAACTCCCTCATCAATAATTTCTTTGCCACAAAATACATAAAAAAATCAATTCCAATCCAATCCGTAAATCAAATCCAACTCAATCTAATTCCTAAATCAAATCTAATTTCTAAATCCAACCCAATCAATCCCTANAGAGAAAAAATGCGATGAGGATGAAGAGGAGGAGGAGTGTTGTTGTGGTGGATGAAGAAAAAGAAAAGAGAAGAAAAGAAAAAGAGGAGAGGAGAGGAAAAAATTGAAGGTGAGGGAGAGAGGTTTGTTTATTAATGGTTTTTTCTATTTTTTTCTTTGATACAATATTTTTACTTTGTTATAAAAAACTTAGAAAAAGAAGAAAATAAAAAAAATATTGAATGAATAAAATGTTGACACATGTCAATCAGCCCAACAATGGGATCTTTCCATATTTTTAGGGAATAATTATTAATTTTCTAAATTTAAGTATTTTTCTATTTTTATGCTAATTAATGGGAGTTTTTATATTTTTAGGGAATAATAATTATTAATTTCCTAAAATTTAGGTACTTTTTAATTTTTATACTAATTAATGGAAGCTTTCCATATTTTTTAGGGAACAATAATTATTCATTTAATAAAATTTAGATATTTTTCTATTTTTATACTAATTATTGGGAATTTTCATATTTTTAGGAAATAATAATTATTAATTTCCTAAAAACTAATTAATGGGAGCTTTCCATATTTTTAGGGAATAATAATTATTAATTTCCTAAATTTTAAGATACTTTTTATTTTTATACCAATTAATGGGAGATTTATATATTTTTAGGGAATAATTATTATTAATTTCCTAAAATTTAAATTTTTTTGTTTTTATATCAATTAATCAGAACTTTTCATATTTTTAGGAAATAATAATTATTAATTTCCTAAAATGTAGATATTTTTTTATTTTTATACCAATTAATGGGAGCTTTCCATATTTTTAGAAAATAATAATTAGTAATTAATATGAGCTTTACATATTTTTAGAGAATTATATTATTAATTTCGATATTTTTTTGTTAATATATTTTTTTCTTTTCCTTTTTTATTTTCTTGAATTTTATTTAATTTTATGTAAAAATAAATTCGTATTTTTTGTTAAAAAAATAAAAAATTATTGAACGGTTACGATGCTGCCACGTGTCATCCATCCCTGCATTCCGTTAGTGTAAGTGACGGATTCCATCTGCCCATGGACGGAGGGGGTCAATTGCATGAAATTGGGAGTTCAGGTGGTTGATTGATGAAAAAAAAAGTTCAGGGGGTGAGTCAAAAATAAACTGAAATACAGGGGGTCAAAATGTAATTAACCCTTTTAATGTGCAACCCGTGTCTTAACACTGGGTTCAATATCAATTGATATTATTATATTGCCAAAGATCTTAACGTAATACTCTGGTAATCCTTTTTCTTTTTGGTTGAACTCTGGTAATCTTTTTTTTTTTTTTCCTTCAATGCAAACGTATAACTCTGGTGATGAATATTCAATTGGCTTTGGGACCACTTGTTTCCCATTTTCATAATGCTCTCGCCATCGGTTGATACAGAATTTCCCAAGAACAGCATCATCATATTGGATTGCATGTGCATTTTCTTTTTTTTGATACTAAAGAAGATTGCACGTGAATCCGGGGCTATTTGGAAACCAACGTGAGCGAGGCGTGTGACAACCGGTAATAATTGAATGGTTTTGTCATAATAATGAGCTTTCATTTGCTCAAATCCAACAAGTACTGTTTGTATATAACTGTCTTTCTAGTCAATATCAAAGAACTGAAGTTTTGCGAGTCTCTTCTCTGAAGAAATATACTGCGTATGGAGTAAATTTTCTTATTATAGTAAAAAAGTGAACAATTTGGCCTGAAATAATTGGGTTCTTCTAAATGCAACTTTAACCCCTCTAGTTTTTGTTGCTTCTGGGTTAGTTATGCCATTTATGGCCATTTTGTTATAACTTCCTATTGGAAAATGATAGGATTATGCATGCAGGATTTATTATGATAGGGACTTAACGATTTAATTTCCCATGTTCTAAAGTTTAGGACAACGAACGTGCTAGTGCAAAGGACAATGCATCTGGAATTTGGATCTGGGTGTGAACGGAGAAATGAGATACTGATTTAAAGCCCTTTCAGGGTAGTTGGGCAGATGACCCAAATTTGGAAAATGGGTGGCAGGAAGTTGCCTTCTCTTACCGTTCAATGTTAAACAAATTCTTCACGAAAAAAAAATGTGTCCAATAGAAGAACAGTCTGAAAGAACACGCATTGAAGGTTCGATGATAAAAATTTTGTGGATTATCTAAATCGGTCTTGAATAGTAGAAATTGAAAATCAAGAACTGATATGCCTTCAATATATGCGGACGTTCTTCTAGGATGTAGAATGTGTTCCTTATCGGGGAAGAGAGAGAGAGAATCCGAATGGAAGAACAGAGAGAATTTTGAATATTTAGGGAACCTTGCACTTGATACAAAAAAGATCTCAGGCGGTAAACACAATAGCCATAAATTATTGTGATGTACCAATTCATCTGGATTTGGTTTTGCGCAACTCCTGCTTTCTACAAACAAAATTTAACCTGAAAAAACTGCAGTTTATTACTTGCACGAATGCAAGAAGGCGATCCAATCTCCCCTCCTACGCCCTTATTTCAAACTCTAACAAATAGCATTTCAACAAGAAATCTTAAATTGCCAAGCTTTTCATGCTTATCTTCTACTGGCCTTCATAGCACAAATCCCGAAATGAGCAAGTTTCTTCGTTATCTTCGTCTTCTGGTGCAGGAGCAGGGAGACTTGATAATACTTTATCCTTTTATCGTGTACCAGACATGGCAAATTATATGTTTCTTATAACGATTCCCCATGAAAAAACAGTAAAACAAAAGGGTCTCCCACTGAAGCCAGGATGACTTATTAGCTCTTCCTTTTAATGGACCAGGAATTTATACCATTTGGTAAAATTTCTCCTGAGGTTTAATTTCTTTCCTCGAATTTCGCCAGAACCGTTGTTTGATGCTCAGATGGAGTTAACGGAATCTTCATCACTTTCGTCACTGTCACTGCTGCTGCTGCTCCCACTGCCACTACCACTTCCACTGCTCCCACTTCCACTGCTACTGCTAGAACTTGATGTCTGCTCATCTCTCTCCTCAGCATTGACCTGGGCTCTGAGGGCTTCGGCAGCATTCCGTCCCTTATTCCCATCATCATCACTATCATCCACATCTGCAATCTCATCATCGGTATCATTTTGACGTGGTACATTGCCGTCAAAACCAGCATCAGCTTTCTGTTCACCATTGTGTGCATCTTCTGGTGAACCAGCACCAAAAAGGTCCTCAATATCTATATCATGATGTTCTTCAACTTCCTCATTCTTTGGGCTAGGAGATGAGGTAGCTACATTTGGTGGATCCAAAGCATGCTCAGCAATCCCCTTGGCAGCAACTTTTGCACCTGTCATATGATTACATACAAGTACTCAGAAATGGCAGATCACATTGCACGAGCTCAACCTCAAATGCTCGATGTATCAGAATTAATAGCAGTAATTGTTCACAATATTAGAATTGGGATAGTCCTTTCAAAAAAGCAACTCTAGTGATCAACATCTGCTTTTTCTCACACAAAGAGAAAACTGATCAATATCTGGTTAAAGAGGAAGAAAACATGAAAGTTTGATACAGTGGCGTATCTGATGGGATTACGAGATCAACTACACACAGGGTATCCACAGAAAGGAAGAAAAACATCATTGCAACTCATTACACACTAACATCAATTTAAAGAAGGGATACAGAATAACTTCCTACAAAATGATTAACACAATCCTTTGCAAGTTCATATTCTAACATTCCTTCAGAAAACCAATGAGGCAAACACGTTGTGAGCATAATCTAATGGGACATTTTGTTATTTCAATCTTCTAATGTTAGTGACTAACTAAAATCCATTTGCTTCGACTTATTTCCTTCCGGGACAACAATTTCAACAGAGCAGACAATACTGCATTCATGATTAAGCAAATCCAGAATGCTCTGCATAACTATCGCAGGCAAAGAGAAGACACTTCATTTGCTATTCCGGTTTCTGATCAATTAAGCCAAACATAAACTAAACACACACACACAAAAAAAGCATTAATACCAGAATTTGGCGGCTCCCCTACATCAATTCTCTCCACCTCAACCTGGTCAAAAACACAGAGCAAAACATACCATCAACAGAGAAACAAAAACATAAAAACAACCAGTATCCACATGTCGATCAATATCAATAGCAACCACCAAAGCCTCACCGGCACAGGAGGGAATGCTGGGCTCGAGTTGTTATTCCTCCCCGCATGAGCCTGCTTCCCGCCCTTCCCGACCGGAGACAACCCCGCATCCACAGCCGCCGCCGCCGCGGCAGAAACGGCGGCGGATTCCCCTGGCTGTCTGACGTGGCGCAGCTGCTTGACCGCCCGGTGGAGGCGCTCGAGGCGGAAGGTCTCGCCATCGAAGAACAGGACGGCGTCGTTCTCCCTGTAATCCTCACTGCTCCCTTCGAATGTGACCTTGGGCTTCCCCAATTGGTTGTTCTGGAACTCCACGGAGACCCGATTCTCCTTGTTCTTGTGCAGCGTCCCCGCCTTCGTCTTGTCGATCGACGCCGGCTTGAACTCGTCTGTTATAGCAAACAAAAACCGACCGATCAATCAATAAAACGGCGTCGTTTTTGTGTTGATTCATCTCTTTTTCATTTTACAGTCAATTTTTCTTTTTGTTGTTATAGAGACTTACATCGAAGAGTGCAGTATTTGTTGTTGGAGGATTGGTCCTTGAAGGAAGGACCTAGGGTTAGGTTATACCAGCGATCGGGTTGGGGTGCGGTTTTGGGTTCTTCTCTGGAGTTGTTGGCCATTGCTTTGCCTTTTTTTTTTTTTTGAAGTGTTTGGTTTCAGGTCGTGTTCGGTGGTGATTTTTAGTATCAGGAGATTGGAAGGAAGGCGGTGTGGATGTGATGAGGAGAATCCAAACGGGACCCGTAGGATGCTGACATGGCAAGATCTGGTACTGTGCTGCTGCAGAGGAGCCTAGCTCTCCCGGGGGAGGGAGCGAGTTTTCCTGCGTTTTTGTGTGCTGTGGCGTAGGGTTTTGTTGGGGAAGACAGGAGGAGGTATCCGGTGTGTGTGTTGACAATGGGGTGGTGAAGCGTGTCGGATAATGGTTGGGTTTCGGCAGTTTTGATGTGATGTGGGCTGAAGATGTGAGGTGATGCGTGTGTGGAGCATGTGGAAGGTTTTGTACCCGATCGACAGTTCGAGCCTCGTGCGCGATGAGGAGTATCCGTGAATCACATTCCTGCACGTGCTGCACACATATACGGTGTAAAATTCAAATCGCATATTTACTCCTCAGTCTTTATGACAAAGTAAATAGTAAAACCTTGGTGCACTAGAGATAATCCCCTTAAGAAAACTATCGTTGGAGACCTTTCTTTTTTTTACCACCATAATTTTTTTTTCCATAGTATTACATGAAAGCATCGTCACTACCTCAACCAAATTATACTACTTTCATTTATTCATTTCTCATCCATTCTTGTCCATTCTTGTCCGTTAGTTTAATTTTACAAGTAATATAAGGCTATCATTCCCGTTGGCCATTCTCCATTATAAGTAGAATTCTTCGAGGAAGTAACATTAATTAGTGGAGAAGAACAATAAACAAACACATAAATAAATTCGTCCTACCACCGGACTAACTATAACTTTTGTGCTAATGTGTAGCTATATGTTGTGATAAACGGATTTTAAAGAAGTCTAGCCCATAGTTGCCCTATATCCGCCCTTATCTTTTTTTCTTAACACGAGAGATCACTTGTTAAATTAGGATGAGTTGGTGTTGTTGAGTTGGAATAGTAATGATGATGAGATTGTTTTTCAGTGAAGCAAGTTGGGTTTGTCGGGATGGATTTCAAGAGGTCCAATTATAATTTTACGTGAAAGTTGTGTTCAAAGGCATGAAACATCCTCAATTTTAAAAGTTGCGGAGGTAAAAGGTAATATGTTTCTCTTTTAGCTTAACTCAATTTAAATAGATCTTCATAATATATTGCAGGTCATCTTTTGTGTTTAGAGAGCGGGATCCTCATCCTGATAGGGAGCTTGATTCTATTAAATTTGATATTAAGGATTTCTAGTTTGAGGTCTTTCACAAACTCGTGTGCATTGGAAAAAACTGGTAAAATTTATCATTTCTTTCGTGGGTTCGTTTAGATTAAGCTTCCCATGGACGATGGTATTTATTAGGGAGAGTGTTTCTCAGATGAAAGTGTTTGTAAATGTTAACGAGCCACTTTCAATAGGTTTTAATATGAAGAGTCACGCGAATTTTGTAATGAAGATCTCATTTGTTTATGAAAATTGGATGGATTTTTTATATTATTGCAGGGGTAAAAACGATTGTACACAGAAGATAAAAGATATTAAGGTTAGTAGAGATGGTTGACATCTAATAGGTTATGAGCTGCACCTACATTTGCAAGTTTCAAAAAACAAGAGGAGTTTCGAAAGATAAGAGCCCTTTAATAAAACTAGAGGTTAAGAGGAGGATCTTAAAGGCGAAGTCTTTTCTATAAAGAATGATGTAGTCTGTTAAATTATGATGAGATTTTTTTGAACCATTATGTAAGATATTCATATGTTAGCAAGGAAGAATAATAAATCGCGGAACCAATCACACTGCATTTGTTTTTCTCTTTTTTCTAAAACCTCACACGCAAATCATTGGAATTTTTATCTTTTTTATATTATACCATAAATTTTAGTAATTTTATGTTAGAATTCTTACCACAACTCAAACTTATAATAAATAAATATCAAATCATCTAATTTTCCTACATCATACAAATATTCTCAAATTGTCAACAAAATATTAGGTGGATTTGGTTCAACTTTTAAATAGTGTATTACAATTTGATCCCGTGTAACAGGACAAGGACAACGTAATTGTAAAGCAAATCATGAACTTTTTTTAACTTAATTATTCCTAAAGACAATAATTATCAAAATAAAATTTAGCATTGACAAAACATGCCCGTAAATTTCCACGCATTTCATTTTGGTACACGACAAGACGTTAACATTTGTAGTTCACCACTTATAGTTAACGAATCAACTAATTCCGGGAAAAAAAAAATCAACAAATACTTAAACTCAACCGGAGCACTCCACGTGTGCGGCAGATGAAATGCCAAATGCCCGGCTAACGCAGTATCCCACTGTCGTTCAAGAAACGACAGCGTATGGTAGTAATTATCAATTTATCATGTTCGAATCCATTAAAAAAAATATCAAGCACCTAAGCTGACCTCATTTATCATCACCTACCTCACTCACCCCCCACTCAGGTCCCTCTACCGAACCACAGGACAGGGAGAAAAAGATAACGTACACATTTTTTTACAGAGCCAGAGAAGCGGATGGCTCCTTTTGGCGGGAAAGCCGTCGGCAAGGTTGTTCGTTTTGGCGGGAATGGCGTCGGCCAGGTCCTCACAGCCGCCGCCGTGGCTCTCCTTATCCGGCTCTTCTCCGGCCCCGGCCCTGCTCTCCTTCCGGAAGAAGTGGACATCGACGTCGACTTCGACGCCGATGACGACGATAACAGCAGCGAGGAACCTCCTGCCCCCGGAAAAGTTGTTCCGGTCACCATCCGCTGGCGCGGCATCACATGCGCGCTCTCCGATAAATCCTCAAAATCAGTTAGTAGATTTTTTTTTTTTTGGTATTTCTTCTTATTTGAGAAGAATGCTTCGAGTTGTGCTTCGAAATTACACGTTTGTCCTCGTAGTTGATGAAATTCTTCCGTTACAGGTGCGGTTCCTGCTGAAAAACGTGAGCGGAGAAGCAAAGCCAGGGAGACTGCTCGCGATAATGGGACCATCGGGGTCCGGAAAAACGACGCTGCTCAACGTTCTCGCAGGACAGCTCGCGGCGTCGCCGCGGCTGCATTTGTCTGGAATTTTGGAGGTCAACGGCCGGCCTATCTCTAAGAGAGCTTACAAGTAATCAAAACAAATTCTAGAAAAGTATTTCGTTTACGCTTTCTGTTTGTGATTGATTCTGTGAGCTTTGGTTGTTGTTGTTATAGGTTTGCGTATGTGAGGCAGGAGGATCTTTTCTTCTCACAGCTGACGGTGAGGGAGACGCTGTCTCTTGCTGCGGAGCTTCAGTTGCCGGAGACGTATTCGGTGGAAGAGAGAGATGAGTATGTGACCAATTTGCTGTTCAAGCTTGGCTTGGTAAGATAGAATTCTGTAGCGTGTGCTTTTTTTGGCTTCATCTTTTAGGTTTAAGTGTTTCCTATGGTTGATCTTGTTCTATTGTTGTTCAAAGGTTAGTTGTGCGTATTCCATTGTTGGTGATGCGAAAGTTCGGGGGATAAGTGGTGGTGAGAAGAAACGGTTGTCGCTGGCATGTGAACTTATTGCGAGCCCATCTGTTATATTTGCCGATGAACCTACCACGGGTATGCACGCTTAATGCAATTCTGTTCCTGTTATACAGCGTTGTGTAATCTGTCAGTTTTAGTTGCATTTTGATCTGGATTCTTGAATCTGGCATTTGTTTCTTTGAAATGTTTTCAAGTAGTACGTATGCAATGATGCTCATTGAGGTCGCGTTTGATCATTCATTTGTGTTTTTTAGATGTTGACTAAAAAATGCGAGAAATGCTCCACAGATCAATCACATGCCATGCAATCCATTATATACAAATTGGTTTGTATACAATTTTAGATCAGTAAGTGATGCTAATTAAAAATGGGAATCACAGCTCCTTAGCTCATGGGCTCATGAATCTGCTCTATGTTTTGTCGTCGTAATGGAAACCTGGCAGAAATCATATTCTCTGGCATGCCTCTGGGAGTAGCTATGCTAGGTGTATAAATGCCCTTATCTGGATGATGCAGTTGTATTTGGGTTGCAAAACTTGGTCTGCAAATCTATGGTTAGCAGCGACCACAAATAGCACGATTCAATAAGGGCAATAATGCATCTAGCTCTGTTACGTGTAACCACTGTTTATTTTCATTTGTTTGTTAAACAAAAATTAATTGGGATAAGTTCGTCTTCTATGAAGTTTCTATGTCCAGAATGGATTTTCCAAGCAATTTGTGATGTGAAGGATTTGATAATATTTGAAGCTAAAGGTTCCTAGATTCAGTCGTGCTGCTGCACTATAAACCTATATATCATCAGTCCTTCCTGATAGCTAATTGTTGAACTTTTTATCAAAAAAAAAAGCTAATTGTTGAACTATTGATTCGGAGACGAAAGTAACTTTGCTCAAGCCACTGATCGTTTAATGTAGATGACTGCTGGATTAACATATTTTATATATTTTTATACGAAAGAACTGGCATTGAGAACTCCGAACTGTAATAAGGTTACATATGGTGTTTTAGGTCTCGATGCTTTTCAGGCAGAGAAAGTGATGGAAACTCTTCGACAACTTGCACAGGATGGGCATACAGTAATTTGCTCTATACATCAGCCTAGAAGTTCAGTGTACACTAAATTCGACGACATTGTGTTGCTAGCAGAGGGTGCGCTTGTGTATGCGGGTCCTGCTCGTGATGAACCCCTGGCATATTTCTCAAAATTTGGGTTATTATCCAGCCTTTCTCTGTCTTTTGTTATCAACTGTCTTAATTACTAACGTTATACTTATTATTCTCTAGAATCGTTTATCTCAATGTTGTATTTCTGTAAATAAGCATCGTGGAAGTGGGCACGGCATATCTCCGTTATATGGATAAAATATGTATTCTAACAGCGGCAGAAGTGGAAACGAGTCCATGAAAGTATGCATTTGATGGTGCATGGTGAAAGAGATAATTAATTGTTTTAGAGACACTAATGGTTCATCTTTTTGCTGTTACTTCTCATAAGGGACTTTCTTTTTCTCTATTCAACAGGTACCTCTGCGCAGATCATGTTAATCCTGCAGAATTTTTGGCAGATCTTATATCCGTTGACTACAGTTCTGCTGAAAGTGTCTACTCTTCTCAGAAAAGGATAGATGGCCTTGTTGAGGCATTTTCACAACAATCAGCAGCAGTTTTATATGCAAGCGCTATAAGAAGGGAGATCCCTGTACACAGAATGAGGTCAGGGCAGAAAACTGTTGCAAAGGGGAAAGGGATTTGGTGGAGGCAATTCTGGTTGCTCCTAAAACGTGCATGGATGCAAGTTGGTTTCTACTTGCCCATGTTTATTATAATTTCTTTTAATGCTTATCAGTCACATTCCTTGACATGATTGAATGCGTATGTTTCCTTGTGGGTGAAACAAATAAGTCTTCCTGGAAAGATGCCGTCACCATGCTTTACTTATCTCAGTCTTCGATCTTAGCTTGGTTAGTTTATAGTTAGTTTCTTCTTTTCTTCTGTCAAAATATGCTTCGTCAGTGCACAAGATGTTGTCCTTCACCTAATTTTTATTACCAGTCATCCTGGTGACTTCTTGATTGGAGTGATTGAGGAAGAAATGAGCATTTAGTTTGTTTTCTTGTATGGAATATCCAGAAAATGTTAGTTGACTGTTTGAAGTGAACCACAGCAGCTTTGATAGCCTCCAAACTTGCATTTCACTCTGAGATATTTTCCTTTTCATTGTAACTCCATCTCCTGCATTAACTTAATTATTACGTTTCAATGAACTAATAGGCTTCTCGTGATGGCCCAACAAACAAAGTCAGGGCGAGAATGTCAATTGCATCAGCCATAATATTTGGGTCAGTTTTCTGGAGAATGGGAAGATCTCAGTCATCAATAGAAGATCGAATGGGGCTGCTTCAGGTATACCATTTCAATCAACTTTCGCGATTTGAAGATTGATTTTATGGAGGCAGGCATTGCAGGACAGTATTTAACTGTTCCTGCTGTTATTCATGGCTAATTTTGGATTTTGGACTGTGTATATTGGAACTTTCTAGAGTTAGTACATGGAAACCCGTAAAAGCTTGCCAAAAACTCACAATATTGCCTAGTTCATGTTTTGATATGTTCACTTAATGCCTGGGGTATTTGCTTTGATCACAAAAATTGAAGATTAGTCTTTATGTCTGTTTTCTGTCCCTACTGTTTTAGTGTTTTATCCATTATCCTTTTTGGGGAGGACAGTCGGGTGATTTGGGAAGGGATCATCGGGACTGAGGGTCGCAAAGGAAGCTCTTTTTGGTTCTGGCCATGAAGTTGATACTAATAGTCATTGAAACTACAGTAGGAATACAACTGATCTAAAAATGTCCAGATCAGTTGGTAAACTGATTTTTAATCAAAGATTGTGCTTTAGTTCTTGGAAGTTAGTTTGAAATGTTTGACATAGTGAGCAAATAATGTTGATTTTACATGACCGTATTACCTATATCAGGTTGCAGCAATAAACACGGCAATGGCTGCTCTCACAAAAACTGTGGGTGTGTTTCCAAAGGAACGTGCAATTGTGGACAGAGAACGTGCAAAGGGGTCTTATGCCTTGGGGCCCTATCTACTCTCCAAATTGATAGCAGAGATTCCTGTTGGAGCAGCATTTCCATTGATGTTTGGTGCTATACTCTATCCCATGGCTCGCCTTCATCCCAGTTTGTCAAGGTCCGTTTGGATATTAGTTTGTCTCGAGTTTTATGTAGTTCTGTTACTTTCCTTAACTAGCCCATTAACCTTTTTATCATTTGAGGAAAATTGCTGGTTGAATACAACTGCTCTTGAACTGGTCTTTTATTATCTTTCATTCACCGAATCTAATCATTTTTACTATTTGAGAGGTCTTGATCGTAGAACTTTAGGATTTGAGTTTGTTCACTTGAGGATTGTTCGCAAGAATTTGTTTCTCAAATATAATCTGTAATTTGAAGCCCTTGCATTTCAGGTTTGGAGTGTTCTCTGGAATTGTGACTGCAGAATCCTTTGCAGCATCTGCAATGGGTCTCACTGTAGGCGCCATGGCTCCAACCACGGAAGCAGCAATGGCACTAGGACCCTCTCTGATGACAGTTTTTATTGTCTTTGGGGGCTATTATGTCACTGCAGATAATACACCGATAATCTTCAGATGGATCCCTCGTGTTTCTCTTATAAGATGGTGAGTGATGATTGCTTGTATTGCGTTCTTTTAAGATAAAATTTGAATCTATATCCTTTTCTTCTATTTTCTTAAAAACTAAAGTATTCATTAGCTTTTGCATTGTCACTTTTATTCACTTCAATTTTTACAGGGCTTTTCAAGGACTCTGCATCAATGAGTTCAAAGGTCTTGAGTTTGATCACCAGAATTCATTTGATATTGTCACTGGAGAACAGGTATTTGTCTCTGCATCCTTTTTTTAAGCTTGTAACAAAATACATTTTCCTCCCTGGTTGAGTAAAAGAAAGAACATTAAGAAGCAAGATTGGACAGTTTAATCAGAACCCTTGAACTGGTTTAGAAGAGAGATTCAGATTGCATTGTTCTGCAATTTGATGTTGTCTTTTTAAAGCTTGGAGTTTCTATATAACCATGCTCCTAATGTTATTTTTGACTAGTATTTATAGGGGAAACTGAGTCTTCAGCTGGAATCAAAGTCCAATAAGGTTTCCTATGATATCTTCTCCTCTAGGAACATTGATAGGACTTTGTAAATGGGCACCAGCTATTTTACGTGGCATTTTTTAGCTCTCGCTCTTTTGAGGTTATCCTATTGTACTTTCTTACTTTGCACCATTCATAAAAGATCCGAGGCAAAAGTTGTATGGATGCAAGTGGATTATAGCTTGCAGTATTATAGCTGATAATTGATTGACAGCTAAGCCACAGCATTATTAAGTGCTTGCAGGATTATAGCTTGTATGGATGCAGTATTATAGCTTGCGTGTCTTTAAGTGCTTTTCTGAAATGAACTGGGGTTACATGATTGCTCTAGGATAAGAATAGATCATTTTAAAAATGACTGATACATCTGAATTATTCAAATTTACTTTGTTCCTCTGCAGGCACTTGACCGACGTTCACTTGGAAACATTCGCATTAGAGACACGCTGGTAGCTCAAAGTAGAATTTTGTTGTTCTTTTATTGTACCACTTACCTTCTTCTAGAGAAAAACAAGCCCAAATACCAGCGGCTGGAGCCGCTGGCTATTGAACAAATCCAACCACAGCTACAGCTTGAGCCTTTAGACCCAGACCAGATTGAAAAACTGCAGCAAGTTGAACCCCCTACACCGAGTCAAGACAAACCGAACCAGCAACTTGAGTCACCTCCTGTTGACCAAATCATACCATTTGTTTTAGAAGGTTTGTAGTTATTTGGGCATTAATAATGGTACCAATTATAGTAAAATTTTGCTACTGTTTATTGATTTGTCTCGTACAGGTGAAAAGTAAAGAAGATAACTTTGCCATAGAAGAGGGTCCCAGTGCCTTTCTGATTCTGATCCAATCCGCTGCTTTTATATAACTTGATGACTGTTGAGTTCACTTACGCGGAAACTGGAACAGAGCTTTAGGAATCCTTGTGTAGGGAAGTTATAAAAACAGGTTGAAAATGGATCTCTCTTTGCCATCTACATATAAAGGCTGAAAAGTCTTCTGTTTCTCCCCTTTCCACGTATATGGCTTCTGGAAACTGATTGTCCCCAGAAATCAATTGGTTTCATCAATATTATCCGGAGGACAGCGCAAGCTGATACATTTGCGTCTTTACACTTCAAATTCTATGTTATTTCACCGTAGTTATTAAAAAAAAATTGCTCACATCTGCGGCTACTTTAGTAGCTTGACATCGTCTAAATGCTGCGGTCTTCCCTTTCAGCTATTCCAGATTTTTCTTTCTTTATTTCTTTTCTCTTATTTGATCTTTTCATCTCTGTTTCGTCTAAATTAGCCGTCATTGATTGGAACCGTCATTTACTTGATCTTCTGTGACGCATAATCCCTTGGTCTTTCGAACAATGTGGTTGAGTAGGCACGGTCATTTCAGCCTTCCTTGTTTTTTAAGTCTTCTAAGTTTCATTTAGCGCCTTGGCAAGGCTGTGGGGTGGCTTGCAACTTGCAAGGCCACTGAGGAAGTCACAGCGTCCTTCTCATTGTTTTATAATACGCCGCCACTACAATCTGTTTGCTATCGATACTCTTATAATTGGTTTTGAACTCTTTGGTTTTGGCACGTTTAATATCTTTAAAATTTGTCCGGAAATGGACAACGAACGCCTTGATATCTACTTGCTTAAGTGTGTACCCAATACAATCTATCTTATATCTACACTGGGTTTGGTTTTGGCACGTGCGGTAGTATCTTTTAATTTGTGTGGACTAGACGCCTTCATATTGATATTGGGATCGTGATAACATCCAAGCAGGGTAGTCGGCAAGGCATCATCCTTAACTACTTGGCCGAACTTCCCAAATGCGTAACATGATATTACGCCTTGTTGCCAACTATGTAGGCTGCTGGCTTATTTTGAAAGGGAATATACATTGTTTGTTCCTAATAGATGTCACATCAAACTATGGCCTTTTCTTCCAGGAGAATCCTTCCTCGAAAACAATTTCATCACAAATTCGGCCTTGTGATTAGCCACAGTACCACTTTCCACGAATCCAAACCAATAAATAACGCGGTTACTGCCATTTGCAATTCCGTACGTTATTCTCTCATCCTCTCCCACGCATGTACAACACCTATAAATGAAGAGTGCAAGGCAACATCCAGATTACATAACATTACCATCTATATACCCTCCATCAATCATCAAAACATTGCCATATCTTCCAATTAGTAGAGCTAGTTCCACAAACAATTGCATAATTTGCATTGAAAGCATTCACGTACACAACAACCATGCAACCTTCTAGCCTACAGTTATCATCTATTCCAGCACATCCATTTTGTCGCAAACCTGCTGACCCAAAAACAGGTTTTAGTACTAGTAGCTGCAGGAGACGTTGCATCAAGATGTCTGCATGGAAGACGCCCGGTGCCTACGGAGGGGGTGATTTGGACGGCAGATTAGTCGATGAAGACATGATTGTTCTTAGAAAACGAATTCAAGAGATGAAGTTAATGGCCGGAAGGGATTCTGATCTCCCGTCCCACTGGATGGAGTGGGAGAAAGAATATTACAGGGGCGGCTACAACTCGGATATATGCGAGGCAGTGGGAATTTTGCAATCCTTGTTGATGAACACGAGGCCTAGCTTGGCATTGGGAATGTTTGCTCTTGTTACGTTGAGTGTGCCAACCTCAACTATGATAATCATGTTCCATTTGTTGAGGTGGCTTAATTGCTTGTAAATTGTAATGTAATGGATATATGCATATTGATATTGTAGAATCTTGACCCTAGTTTCATATATTTTTCTTCATTCTTCTTCAAACAATGGTAGTCTTGTAACATTGATGATATTTTAAATACAAATTCAAGCTCACTGGCATTGTAAAAATATTGGCGGAATTGGAGGGAAATTATTTCAACCTCAAGGTCAGGGGATAAACACATGGGATTTCTAATCGTTGAACTTAAGAAAAAACAAAGAAGAAGAAGACTGAAAAAACATGTACCAGAAAAATTATGATAAATTCATGTTTATGCAAGATTCTATTGATATTCAATCAAAAACAATTGATTAGAAAAAGGAAACGAGGTTTTTAGAAAACAAAAAGGCCCCTTCCCGTCATGATTCCCAAATATACTAGCCAAGTCTAAAAAGATGAATTTTTTTTTTTTTTTTCAGGAAGAAGAATCCGTCCCCTACTATATGGGAAGAGTTGAATTGACTTTGTTTCCTTCTGATAAACAAAAGAGAGTTAGTTAGCTGCATTAATTTCTTGCAATTCTTTCTGCAATAATTGATGTATTTGGCCGTTACCGGCACTAAACCGTCACTAGTTTTTTTCAGGTCAACTGATTGAAGGAAAAGAAATGAAGGACAGGACCGAGGGATACTCTTCTAGGGAGAATTATATATAAAACCCTTCAACGGTTTATAATTATTCTTACAAACTGCATTTAAGGAGGGAATATACTTCTAGAAAATTAGACAACACTTCAACGGTACATTTGATTGGATGTAAGAACTTCACATGACTCCACAATAAAGAAATCCACTACTATAATTAATATACCCAAACTCTCAAAGAATCATCTTCCGAGAAAAGAGAGCGATGACTGTTCCTCGCGGGCATATGTGATGATCCTTTTGTTTTATTTTCCAAGAACCCAAATAAATATTCAACAAAAAAACCCCCAAATAAATAAACAATAAATCAAACCGACCTGCCATAATTTCTGTGAACTACTACTTGCAGATGCTCCCTAGCCCTCTTTTTTTAATTCTTTTTGCGTTAAATATGCATCTTCCTCTCCTCGCAGTTGAGACTGTTACATGATGGGGCTCAGTTACAGAGAAAAACCCTTTATTTTATACGCCGCCCACACTAAAAGTCAATAAAAATTTTCGATCGAGGATGCCGCTTCTCAGGAGACGAACCTTCCTTTCTTGCGTATAAAATGGTACTATAATTGATGAGTATACAATAACCTGTACTGCAATAACTAAGAAATGCTACAATAATGTATATTGCAATATTAAATGTCTATGGATATGCCAAAGTACATATGGGTCTATGATAACCCATTGCTTCTGGTTGTCCATGCCTTGAGACTTGAGAGCAAGAAGTAGATCAATAACTGAGGATGTTCACAATGCATATTAGAGATTAATTTCTTTCGTGTAACTAAAATTGATTGATTTTCAATTTAAAAGGAGTGGTTCTAATAGTGTGTATCCACCCAGCCTTACATGAATTTATGATCAATATGGAGGTGGGATATAAATCTCCATTCTCACCAAATTGAACAAACAGGATTGAAGGAAAATCAAATTGGGTTATCTGATTTTAGACACATTAGAACCTTTGCTCTTAAGAAATGTCACTCTCTGATGGTGACATTTGTCAACATCGGGATATCAATCACTAGAAGATTAACGCGCAAAGAGAGCAGCTGTTGTCCTTAAGACACGGTTTTGCCAACCCCACCCCTTTACTTGCCTAAGAAATTGCTTCATTACTCTTTTAAAATAAGAAGAAATTGCATCATCACATGCCCCCACACACCTTACACTTAATTCCCTTAAGCTATGTATCAAAAAAAAAAAAAAAGATTCCCCTAAGCTAAACGCACTATATATATGGGGGGGTACCCAAATATGGTACTCTAACAAACAAGCACATCAACCATTTCAGTTCATAGAAAGTACACAAACACAATCCAGTTCCATTACATTATCCTTTTCAGAAAAAAGCATCACCAAACCCAAAACTATCTACTATGGAAGCAACTTCTCTTGTATGTTGTTCATCATCGACTCTTCCCTTTTCTCCATTTTCCTCTCATCCCAAAACAAAGTTAATCAACCCACAAAAGAGGAGGGCATTTGTTGCCATTTGTGCAGCTAGAAGAGAAGCACATGACCAGAACTACAGCGGGCGGATAGTGGATGAGGACATGATTGTTCTCAGGAAAAGAATCCACGAGATGAAGATTGTGGAGAGGAACTACGAGCCACCAGCAGATTGGATGGAATGGGAGAAGCATTACTTTGCAAGCTACGACTCCATGATCTGTGGAATGATGGGTGTTCTTCAATCCCAGCTGATGAATACAAGGCCTAGCGTGGCCTTGGGGATCATTGCCTTGATCTCTTTGAGCGTGCCCTTCTCAACTTCTATGGTGCTTTTCCAAGTAATGGAGATGGCCAAGATGGTCTTGGGTGGGATTCACCTCACTTAATCTACTAATGTTCTAGCTCCTGATATTTTATGTAAAAACTAGATATATGAATTTAAGAGACTTGATTCTTTGATTCATTAGTCTTTGCATCCTGTAATTCCAAAATTTTTCATGGAATTATGGGATTCATACTTTCTTGACTTTTGATTCATATCTGTTTGTACAAGTACAATTATGACCCACGTCGCAGATTGGATTATAAAATATCTTGCATAAAGTTTTTTGGGCCCATTTTGCAATATCTTTATTCAAGCCATCGTTACTTTTCACGAAGCAATCAGTTATTTGCGGATTGAGCTCCTCTCCAGTTGGGGGTAACAGGAGACATCCTGTTAAGTCAATCTCAACCATTAGATTAAATCTAATGGTTTTATATTTATTTCTCTTCTTACCTTTTTCTTTCTTTCCTAACCGATGACATAAACAAAACAAAGAGAAAAGAAAAAAAATAAATGCAATCTTAAAAAGATATTTTATAAAATAATTATGAACCATTAGATTTAATCTAATGGCTCAGATTGACTTAACAGGATGTCTCCTGTTACTCCCAACTGGAGAGGAGCCCAATCCGTTATTTGCGGGTACTAATAATATTAATAACAGGCCTAGCTATGTCACACTAATGATATTGGAACGGGGCATTTGATAGAAACCTAGAGTCAACAAGATCCACAGTAGTCTCCTTTTCTTCCCAAATAGGTCTTGTATTGTATCATACCTCCGCTTTACTGCTAGATTCAACGTTTAATACCAGATCAACCAATGAAAATAGTGACAAAATTACATCTTTTATATGTTTAGTTTTATTTCATTTACATGTTTCTTCTCTAAACCAATTACTGGAAATGCCAATTTAGTTGATTTTCTGTGGGGGGAAAAGTTAATATACCCACAAAGGAACTCTAATCACACATTCTGTAACTCATGTTTTCTTGGCCCCAACATAGGCAACCATTTTGCAGATGGAACATGTTACTGTAGATATATATGATCAATGGACCTAAACCATTTTGCAGATGGAACATAGAGAGATATATATATGTGTTCAATGTAAATTGGAAAATGTCAAATATACATCTTTATAACATTGAACCCTCAGCTAAGTTTATATAGTTAGGAAGGATCCCACAGTACACGTACAATTCATATCAAGTTTGTTGCTCAATTGACATCACTGATAGATGCTCAGGCCAGGAGGGGTGTATGTATCCCATGCAAGTTTCAGAATTCAGATCGCCAATGGGAACCAAGACCAGATGATATGCATTTTGATAAATACCTCGCACAAAAAAAAACACAAAGTAAATAAGTTAGAAGTATACATATACGGGACACTGCAACAATGCACAAATTATGAAATTCTAGCTCTACGTACCATAACCATGCATTCAAATTAAGTAACACAAAGAACAGAGTGAGAGAGAGAGGAGCAAAAGGAGGAAAAAGTAAAGGCTGTCATTTCCAAATAAAGAAATATTAAAGTAAAGATTGTAAAGAATTGGAAGGAGCTCCCTTCAGTCCAAGACGTGACAGCGGCAGCTGATCACAGCTCCTGCGTCGTTGGATCAGAAACACATCTCATTAATTTCCTCAATCTTTTTTGTGTTTTTGATCATGATGATGATGATGAGCTCTTGAACCAACGATTCAGCAGCTAAGTTTCAGCCCTCAACTGCCTTGGACTGGACTGAAGAGAGCTCCTTCTGGCTAGCTAGCTACAACCTCAATTCAGACACAAACAACAGCAATTGTGTAACTATAATTAATGCTTAAATGGGAAGTGTACGAGGAAGAGAATGGGGAAAAGTGGAGGCCTATAAATAAAGGAAGAAACCCAACTACAATTATAAATTGACACAATAGGCCGACATCAAAATCCAGAGGCAGCCTGGGATGGAGATTTAGGACAGGGGCATACTCATAACCTTGTTTGAATTCCCCTCTGCAATCTTTTCTTTGCTTTTTAGGCCATCAAATCCAACTTATATAATAAGACAACTCTTCATATGTCGTACGTACCCCCCTGGCTCCTGCTACAATATCTTATCAGACAGCTGGGTGTGGCTCTTCTGGCGGAACTGTAGATATTCAAAAGTTTACCTTGCCCTCCATATAATGTTACATGTGTCCTAGGCTACCACCGCTGCTTCCATTTATTATATTTTCATTTGGGTGTGTATTGTACATGTATATTTCTGTCTTTCCATCATGCCTTTTCCATGTTTTTTCTGCTCTGTTACTGTGCGTTCACAGCAATAGGAGGTTGGCTCCAAGTTGTCAAAAAAACCAGACACGTAAAAATCATCACTTCGCTTATTTTCTTCTCCTTTGCACATCATATATAATCATGGTTTGCTTTGACCTTTTCTTAGAAAAATTTTGATTGAAGGAAAGACATCATTAGTTTGATTCTCTTTTTCTTTTTCTTTAATCAAAAAGATATGTACACGTATATATATGTATGAAATATTTTGAGTTGTAATACCAATTAATTTACCACTGTACCCTAGCTGCTTAATTTCCTTTGGTCACAACTCCTGGTGGGATCCTCACAGTTCCACTTTACTTTAAGAACAACAATAGTTATTTCCTTCCCAACACTATAGTTTTTTTTTTTTTGACCCCAGCTCAACACTATAGTTACATCAACCAAATTAACCATATATATAAGCAATTTAAGAAAAAAAATGAAAAAGTGAACAAGAAAGAAGTAGCACTAGAAATTGTTGAACATATTACTTCTGCTATGAATGTCCTTTTGGCTGAATCGGGAAGCTATGTTCTTTGGAGGTACTGATGACAAAAGATGACTTGTAAGCTCACTCACAGTTGCATGATGTGGAACTATGAACAAAGGGAATCGGATGCAATCGAGAACCCGAAGGTACACTTACTGCCTTGTCATTTCATCAAAACCTGCATGCCTATACCCCGCCATATGTTTAGGCTGCTGTTCTGTTAGGAAGTACGTACCTCTCCCTCCCCCAAGATTTTGCCTTTGGAAAAAATGGAGAGCTAATTTCTTCCCATGAATTTCTGCTAAATTTTCTGACAAGGGATGCCTGCACAAATTCTGTAGAAATTAAATTATAACTAAGTTGGTATTCTTCTCTTGCTTTGCACTCTTTTTTTCTGATGAATTTTGCTGCTACATATAAATATTTTTTTGTGCATTGCTACCTATTTTATTGTCTGTCTTGTTGTTTAATTTGAGATTCAAAAAACAAAGTTCTATTTGTGAACTTCATCTTATATCTGATTATATTATGAATAATTGTACTATTTGAATACGTTGGATAAATGTGTATATTTATTTCCTAAATAATACATAATAAATTAGAAAAATAAATAAATTCTAAAAGAAAAGAGTAATTGGGAGACTCACCCACCATACCCAGGTGCGCGACGTGGGTCGAAGCTAAAGCCAGAGAAAGATAAAGAGAAATCCCCTAACTCAACAACTCGACGAATGAAGGAACTCAAAGGACGAGGACTCCCTTCCCGGAGTCCCACTCCGCTCTTCCCAAGCCAAGAAGCCAAAGCCAGAGAGGTTGACGATAGATGCTCTACTGACAAGTAGAGGGAATGAAAGAGCTCGACCAACGGGAACGAGCGAACGAGCTACATACCTTCCGCGAGAGGAAGACTTTTTTCGAGATAAAGAGCAGCTATCGCTCGACTATAAAGGAGAGGGTTAAGAAGGAGGCGGTGACTCGACTGAAAGGAGAGGGTTAAGAAGACGCTCGACTTTTTTTGTAAGGGAGAGGTTTGAAGGCAAAGAGTCAAAAGAAAATTATCTATGCTCAAAATCTCCAAAAAGCCTTGACTTTATTGGAAACCAGAGAAGAGACTTCAATCCCAATGTCTTTACTGTAGCCGAATTGGCATGTCCTAGTCTCCTATGCCATAAATAATCTACCGGTTCATGATACTTTGTAAAAGCTGTAGCGTGAGAGTCCACCAAGTGAAAGAGCCCCCCGTGCCGAATCCTTTTAGCCAGAAATTTCCCCGTCTTTCGGTACCGGGTAAGAACTCAATAGAACTTTTTGAGTCGCTAAATTAAATTGTTGAGCCACAATCTGGATTTTAAAATGGAATTAGTCCATCTCTGCTAAGAGAAACTAGACTAGACTAGTAGTTGAGTGCTTCTTGTTATTCGGATCTTGACCGGGTCCGAGCTTCCCAAGCTCTATGCTGTTGGGGAACTCAGCAAGGGTCTGACCACCTTCTTTATTTACTATATTTGAGTCTTTGGAGTACTTTGGGATTATATTCCGCGCCGAGGATTTGTGCTTGTGGGCTTAGGTGAATATTGCAGACCAGCGGATCTGGTGGTCGACAATCGTTCGGACTTGATAAAGGTTGTCGCAGCACCTGTAGTAGGACAGAAGACTTATCGCGATGCCCGCGGACCAATTTACGATGTCTCCGTCGCTGACGCTCGTCAAGCTGGCCACGTGGATTGGCCAGGGTCTTCTTCGGCTAATGATACCTCGATCCCGAAGCCTTCGGAGTATCTTTTTGATAGGCGCCTCTATCACCGGATTAGTCAGGGCGAAGCTCTGGATACCGGATGGGAAACAAAAAAAACTCTTAAGGATAAACTGGGAAAAATATTTTACTCTTAGGTTCATTATTAGTACTATCTGGGCCGCATTAAATTTTTTTCTTTTCTGACCTCTGCATCTTCCAATTATTTTCATTGCGGTCCATGGGCTTCTATGGGGATGTAAGACTATGTGAGGCCCAATAAAGCTCTTTCCAAATTAAAACCAACAATACAACTAACAAACAGAAATGATCTAAAAGCCCATCACTCTGGGATCAAACAACTAAGTAAGTAAAAGCCCAATTAAACGTCTTTGTGTTTGAACAAAATAGCCCAATCAAAGAATCGTGGCAGCCTGTCTTTCATCATCTCTAGCACATGACCGGAAAACACTTTTTTTTTTAATTTCTTTTCTGTGAGGAACATCACGTGACCGAAAACTCAGACGCCGAAAAGACCGACGACCATCTCCTTCCTTACTGTCCACAAAATAAAAAAAGTGCAATAACTTTTTACCCTAAAACACCGTACATTGTTTATTAAATCAATTCTTTTTTACTGGGTTTTTCTTTCTCCTCCCGGAAAGTTGAGAACAGACACGACATACATAGTAGTAGCAGGCAAGAAATACAAACGAATGTGCAGAAGTTAAACATGTCATTGTCTTAAAGGGTTTAACCATAACCAGTGTAAATTCTATCCATTATTTGCAGAAATCAGACCCGAAAAAAAAAAAACTTTAAGGTAATCCCCAATTAGGTGAAGGATAGCCAGAGAACCTTATTTAAAAAAGATTTTCGAGTTTTTCACAGAAAAAAACTACTGTCAAATACTTATCTTCTCCTGATATTAGTATCCCATAAAGATAAAACATTAAAAAGCAATGAAGAAAACAGCGAGTGAATTTGGTTGGTCAACGAGTGGCCATTGTTAGTTGCCCGTGAATCTCCATTGCCACGTACCAAACTAAGTGAATCTCCTTTGCCCCGAAATCTGACATCTTTGTGTGTTTCCAGATATCTCTCTCCATTCTCAGATCTGTAAGTTCTCTGTCCCTCCTTTAATCCTCGTTTCCTGTTTTTTTTTTTTCCACCTCTTTTTCAGGTGTTTCTTGATTCTTTTGCTTTTCTCTCGATAACTTGGTACCCTGGTGACCTATTATTAGTCCTGTTAAATTTATGTGCTTGATTGGAATTCTGATACCCATATTATATCCTTATATATTATAATTGGATTCTTACTTTATTTTGGTGAATAGGTGCTCAATCGCTTTTGGTTTTCTGATTTTGTACTTGCAGTAAAGGGTGGTTCTTGATCCTGAAGTGTGTTTTGTTTAAGGAAAGATGATTCGTTTTCTATCCGAACTCTATGTCAATAGTTTTAAGTCCAGTGGTGAGAATCTGGCAACTGCGATTGTGCCTTTGATGAAACTTATCTCCCTTACCATTATGGGGTTAATCCTTGCACACCCTTCAAAGCAAATCATCCCTAGAGCGACTTTTAAGCTCCTAAGCAAGCTTGTGTTTGTCCTGTTCTTGCCATGCCTCATCTTTACTGAGCTCGGTGAAAATATTACGCTCGAGAACATTGCTCGTTGGTGGTTTATCCCTTTTAATGTGTTGATCAGCACAGCCCTCGGTTGTTTACTTGGGTGGCTTGTGGTGGCTGTATGCCGCCCACCCCCGCAGTTGAATAGATTTACCATTATCATGACTGCCTTTGGCAACACCGGAAATCTGTCTATTGCCATTGTTGGATCTGTCTGTCATACTAAAGACAGCCCGTTCGGACCCCATTGTCACTCGAGGGGGGTGGCTTATGTCTCGTTTGCTCAATGGGTTGCTGTGATTCTTGTTTATACTCTTGTTTATCACATGATGGAACCTCCAATGCAGTATTATGAGATCGTAGAGGAAGGAGTTGAGATTGAGGAACAAAGGCCCAGCAATGATGTTAGCAGGCCTCTCCTTGTTGAAGCTGAATGGCCAGGCATGGAGGAAAAAGAAACAGCACATTGCAAGACACCTTTTATTGCCAGGGTTTTTAATAGCATCTCAGGTGGTTCACAGACTAATTTTCCAGATGTTGATTTAAATGCCGAAGGAAATGGGGGTGACAGTCCTAGGTCCCTTAATTGTTTGGCTGAGCCAAGAGTTGTGAGGAGGATGCGAACTGTTGCTGAACAAACTCCTCTGCAGCACATACTTCAACCTCCAACGATAGCTTCTCTATTAGCTATCATCATCGGGACAGTGCCTCAGCTTAAAGCTTTTGTCTTTGGATACGATGCCCCACTGTCTTTCGTGACAGACAGTTTAGAGATTTTAGCCGGTGCTATGGTTCCCTCAGTGATGCTTATTCTTGGGGGTATGCTTTCGGAGGGTCCAAACGATTCTACTCTTGGTCTACGAACGACAATTGGTATAACAGTGGCAAGGCTTTTGGTGCTTCCTCTCTTCGGCCTTGGAGTAGTGGCATTGGCTGATAAGCTACACTTTCTTGTGGATGGCGATGCAATGTACAGATTTGTGCTCTTGTTACAATATACAACTCCCAGTGCCATTTTATTGGGAGCAATTGCCAGCCTAAGGGGCTATGCAGTTAAGGAGGCCTCAGCTCTTCTCTTCTGGCAGCATGTGCTTGCCCTGGCCTCCCTTTCCTTGTACATAGTTGTTTACTTTAAGTTACTCACCTACATTTGAAAATTCTCCTGGTATGTTTCCAGCGCAAATTCTTCTACAGTATTGGTGTTGATATCCAAGTGTGATTAGTTGCTGCCACTATTGCTGTCAGTTGAATTGTTTTGTCTTCTAAATAAGATGCTGTTTCGTCCCTGTTAATTGATTGGATATTGGTGCTAGTGGTGAAACTGCTTCCTTATTCATCAGAACTTATTTTGTAAAAGCGTTGTTTATCAACCATTGAACAAAAGGTGTGCCTTCTGGGCTTGGTTTTTCTGGGTTTGGGTGTCTTTGTATCATGAAGAGGGCATTAGTCCATCCTTTGTAATCCAGGTTCCAGGGCAATTGTAAACCTTATTGGGGCTATTCTTGTTTAGTTTGGCTTGGCCTCTGAACTTGAAACCAAATCCATCTGCTTCAAAAATAGGAACTGTTTTATAGCAGTCTTCAATGTTTGTTTAATATTATTGGGAAATTATGAAATTTTACTGAATTCATGCCACAGAGACGGTTCCAGATTTGAATTCCTGAATAGTCTTCTAGTTTTAATTTGTTACGTTAGAAGCTAGAACTTCAACGGCCCTCCTCCCTTTGATTATTTCGTACACTGCACATTTAAACCGTGCAATAAGGCTTCTATGACATTCCTCCATGGTCAAAGTGAAAGACTGAGATTGTCATTCCGTTATAACATGATTCCAATTTTTCCCTCGTTTGCCTGAATCTAGTCAAAGTCTTAGCAATGACCATGTTTCTCCCGTTTTGTTCAATTCTTGACTGGAAACTAGAAAGAGCGTCTTGCCTAATACATGAAACATGAGAGAAATGGAATGTTAAAACATACAAAACCACGAAACAATACTGATACATGTCATATTCAGGAAACACCAATTTTGGTGTTTTCAGTTCAGACTAATTAGCAACATGGGATAACAATGGATATTTAGTTATTAACACATATGTGCGATGCAAACGCCGTGGAGCAAGTAAAGTTTTCTTATTCCCGAGAAGATTCTTACTAGGAGCATTATTAAACGATTAAATGATTCCCTTTCACATAGTATATCATTATCAGAAAAGAACATCAACCACTATTTTTAAGCCAAAAGAGGGTGGACAAGAACAACAGCTTTTTGATATTAAAACCAAGGCTATTCTGAATACAATGACGCTGCAAATAATCTAATGCGGTGCCAAATCTTTGATAGAGTATGGTAAAGTTACCAGAAGTCTAAAAAGCAAAGGACATCTTTCTATGCTGAGAAATTATATCCAGTGATTGGGAATATGCGGAGAATCGCAATAAGAGCAAGTTCCATGCCTTGTTTGCCACTTCCCCATTTTAAAAAGCTTCATCGATTCCCTCCACACCACCCCCATCCTAGGTGACAAATTTTTTTTTTTTTTGGTAGAATCCTAGGTGACAAATTAAATACTCTTCCTATGAATTATCATTTTCCTTTGTCAAACCAAAGATATAGGCAAATTAGAAAAATAGTAAAACAATAACGCTGAATATTCTAAATAACAATGAATTGAAAATGACCGTAATTAGATTACAAGTCATATACTTTCATTTCAATCAAGCATTCAAGGTTTCCTTAATTTCAGCACCAATAGTGGAGTCCTTAAATTCTCTTTACTCCTGAAGTTTTGTTCACACCAATTTTTCAAATGCATCCAAATTTCTTTTGCTATAAATGTATATATAGATAATTGTTTCTTTTTTTTTTTTTGTCGAATTGCTGATACTTATCCATCCAAATGGATCGAATGGTCCTTTGTGGCCTTGGTCATTTCTCTCGAGATGGGCTCAGGACAGGACCACCTTCCCTTACTGTTCCGTCAGACCATCATCACCGGAAAACCTATTTTCATCGGTAACCCATTCACCTCTAGGTCCGCTACATGCATTCGTCACAAAATAATAAACTATGTTTCTCCATTTTTTAAGTCATCACTCTACTAACCGACGTCTATTTTTAGTGCAAAGTACTTGGAATGATACTAAAAAAGAATTGCAAATGTTAATTACCCCATAATGCGGACTCCAGTTGTGATACATACAGGTACACAAGAATTCCAACTATTATGTGTTCCACCGGCATAGAGATATTGTCAGAAACCAAACAAGATTACGAAGATCTAGTAGTTCCCCCACTTCCCACTTGCCAGGGATAAGACCGAAGCACAATCCGGTCCTAAACCACTTCGGAGAAAACCACGAGTTAATAAAAAGGTCAAAAACAAAAGTGTATATGTCGTATTTCTAATTCCACTTAAAACCCACAAAAGATTAACGTGAATTAATAAAAAAAAGGGCTTACACCGCATAAGTGATATCTCTTCTAAGATAAATTTCGTAGTGAGATTTTTTTGGTGCACTTTTTAAAAGTAAAAAAAAAAGGAAGTTGGACTAGATATTGTTACTATTTTATTGGATAAAAGTAGATATTATATATTTATATTAGTATATTATTAAGGTGACAAGATAAGCTCAAACTGTCAAACACGCAGAGGACACAACTCCTGACTACATATCCCCCAATTTAGTGGTACTCTTTCTCCTCGTTCCCAAGGAGAATCCCATAGCGGGAAATACGCCAAAAAAAAAATCTCAATTTTCCCAAATTTTCCTTTCCTAATCCCAAAATTTCCAATCACAAAATTGCTATCTCCTCCATTTCCTTTTCTTTTCTTTTCTCCCCCACGCTTACATTGAAAAAGAAGCATTTCTTCCTCTTTTCCTCCACAGAGAACCACCACCATCCCCCACCACCACTGGGGGCCCACCACACCCAACACTTCCTCCTTTCCCTCCCTTCCCTCTATAAATACAAACAACCCTCCTCTCCACAAACCCTATCCCTCCTCTCCTCTCCTTAGCCACCTCCAGCACCACACACCCCCTCCTCCCCATACCAAAAAAATCCCCCCAAATCCCCAAATCTGTTATCTTTCTCCCCCGACAATGATATTCTTGTAATAATATACTAATACCCATATCATAAACAAGACCAAAATCTCTTCTTTTCTCTTCTCTGGTCGAAAAATCTGTTCTTTTGTCTAATAGATAGGTGATATATAGTATTCCCTTATAAAAATCAAAATGGCCATTCCTTGTCCTCCTTTTATTGGATCAGAAAAGCTAGCCATGGAGGCGGCGGCGCCGTCCCCGCCGGTGTTCCTGACCCAGGACGAGCTCAAGAAGATCGCCGCCTACAAGGCCGTCGAGTTCGTCCAGTCCGGGATGGTCCTCGGCCTCGGCACCGGCTCCACCGCCAAGCACGCCGTCGACCGCATCGCCGAGCTCCTCCGCCATGGCAAGCTCACCAACATCGTCGGGATACCCACCTCCAAGAAGACCCACCAGCAGGCCGTCTCCCTCGGCATCCCTCTCTCCGATCTCGACTCCCACCCCGTCGTCGACCTCGCCATCGACGGCGCCGACGAGGTCGACCCGGACCTCAACCTCGTCAAGGGCCGCGGCGGGTCCCTGCTCCGGGAGAAGATGATAGAGAGCGCCACCAAGAAGTTCATCGTCATCGTCGACGAGACCAAGCTGGTGTCCCGCGTCGGCGCCACCGGGGCCATGCCCGTGGAGGTGGTGCCGTTCTGCTGGAAGTTCACGCAGGACAGGCTGCAGGGCATGTTCGGCTACGCCGGGTGCGCCGCGAAGCTCAGGCGGGACGCCGGCGGCGAGCCCTTTGTGACGGATAACAAGAATTACATTGTGGACTTGTTCTTCGAGAAAGATATTGGGGACTTGAAGGTGGCTAGTGATGCTATTTTGAGGCTGGCTGGAGTTGTGGAGCACGGTATGTTTCTTGATATGGCCACTACGGTTATTGTTGCAGGTGAGCTTGGGGTCACCATCAAGAATAAGTAGTTTGGAAGATGCATGATTTTTGGAATTTGATTGGTTTTGGTTACTAATCGGGATTTGGGAAATCTTTTGACTGCTCGGTTCTTATAATTTGTATGATTACCAATTGTTAGGGGGGCAAGTGAGGGTCCGTTTTCCTCACCAGTTTTGGTGGAGACTTGTCTTTAGGGGGAGGAAGATTAGGAAATTCTTAGGATTAATGCGGGAAGCTGATTGATAAGCTTACTTGTGTCGGCTCCCAATCTTTGATTATCTCAATATAAAGTTTATTGTTTTCATTTTCTAGTTTCATGTTCTTGTCGTTGATGATATATTCTTAGTTTTCTGGACTTGGCTGATTAGTTCCCAGGTTCAAGCTCGGCTGTTACTGAATATGCTGATGTAGTATTCTCTTTGTTGCAACTATACAAATTGTTTAGTTCAAGGTGTCACTAACATCAACTAAATATTTAAAATCTAGAGTAATTTACTAAAGTTTGGTTACCTTGAGCGTTTGTTCTTGTCAAATGTCAAATTTGTTCTTTTCCTTGTGTCTCGTTGTGTTTTAGTAAGTTTGCGAGACCGTGGAAGTCTCAACTCTCACTAACCTTTTTGTTTTGTCTTATACTGTATTCAAATCCTACCTACTTTATTTGTCCGTTTGGCTCATGATCAACACAGTTACTCGTTTGCCTTACGCGGCCTTCATGCATTAAAAGCATGTTCTGTACGAATATATGCTCTGTATCCCCCGTATGGCATAAGGAAAGTTCCTTGAAAGTGTGAGGTGTTAGTTCTCATGTTGAATACTCGCTTGAACAAGCTTTGTGATGTGGTTCTGGTCCCAGTGAATCTGCTATGGCTCTGTTGTGTGTATGAATTTGACCCGTCTTGTGAATATTATGCATGAGAAATCACATTTTCAACGCTTGGTCAGTCATCGACACCACACTGGTAAAGCATCAAAGCCATCAAGAAGGTGTAGCTGCGTCTGTTTAGGTCGTCTTCTTAGTATTACTTTTGAATTAGAAAATGGCCTAGTCGTCCTGGTGGTGTGGACTGTAATGAAACAATCATTTTTAAGAGGTTAAACGCCATCTCTTGAACCGCTGCCTGTTAACTCTATGTATTGCCCTTAAAACACGATTCGAATCTGCTACAAGTGACAATTCATGAGTTTAGTTCCTTGTGATTGTTTCTGCTAATATGAAAAATGGAATTGCAGCCACAGTAAAGAAATACGAAGTAAACTTGGAATGTAACTTTAACCCTTTCTGGTGCTTGGAGTCAATTCTAGGAGAAAACATTTAACAACCCTTTTATGATTTTTTTGTCAATCGAAGCACCCTTTTATGATGACGGAAAGAGCTTATGGTCGCATAGAATGATTGTGACTGGACATGACGTTTTTGATGCATTGGATGGGCCCAAAGATCTATCTATCATGGAACTGCAGCAGTAGAGGGAGGGATACGTCAATGGATGAACTGGGTAGCTTTATTAAATTACTTGCTGTGCGATGATGTAATGCTCCTGGGATGTACTAGTACTCAATAACTTTTAAAAAGATTATGTTGGGGATGATTTTTGTAAACCAAGGAAAGACGTGCACTGTTGGAATTGGATTCAAGTGCGGCACCGCTGTTGATAGTTTGGACCTCGGGGTCCATTGCAGACTGAATGGCAGATCTTGAGATGCACACTTATTGGTATGACTTCATGATCCTTGTGGTTTGTGGCGGCATATACATTGGGAAATGGTGCTGCAGCTGCAACTGCAAAATTAGGTAATAGGGAATTTAGTACTAAGAGAGCTGTGCCCCAAACACTAGCAACTTATGAGTTGTTCTTAGTAATATTTGGCATCTTTGGTCAATTGGGCATATGCTAGTACATTTAGTCCGGAGTTTCCTACGCTAGATTCCAGCATATGTGTTCATTCAGACCAAAAGAATAGAGAAGGGAACTCTACAAAGCATATTTTGTCTTGGTTGGAACTCTGCATAAAGACAGACATTGTGTGAATTGCTCCCGTATCACATATCATACAAGTCAATAATAATAACAAAGGGGATGGAGTAGCAATGATTGTTCTCGTATAAGGATGTTTGTATTGACAGTTCCTGGTAAATGTAATGCAGTGACTATCTTATGATCAAAACACAAATATTTCCACCAAATGTAACTCAGAAAACTCTTCTCAGTATTTTATTAGCCTCTTCCTTCTTTTCAGGCTTTTGGGCCAATAACTGTAGGCTACGCGTAGTAGATAACTAGATATCGTGCCCCTTATGGCCGCCCTGCTAGGCTACTATTGGTCTAGTATATACCAATCAAGAAGGTAAGAACTGAGTTTTTTTTTGTCAATGTGCACTGCAAGGCCGTTATCCTATAAAAGTGTTTCGGGCTTATAGAAAAAGGTTTGAATGTGCTGGTGGCCGCTAATGCATAGCGGGAAACCGTTGGGCTTAATAAATCCAGAAGTTCACTTTCACATGCTAATGAAGGAATCACCTATTAGCTAGGCCCAAAAGTTAAATAATTTACGGCCTAGCCCAGTGTCTCATGGGCTGTTGGCATCTTGGGTTGAAGTCCGGTTGCACCCTATTTGGGGCTTGAGATAAGAACCAGGCTAGTAATTATCACTATCTAATAGGAAATTAGAAACGATCAAATCAAACTGAAAGAAAGTTGTTGTATTACGGCCCAGTTATCCCTGTCAGGTATCATCTATATCCTATCGTACTTATTTTCTTTTGGCGATAATCTATATCATACATTTCATACTATATAATAAAGGTGCTTAACATAAGCTTTCAAAGAATGGGATTTGCGTCATCATAAATTGACGTTGAGACCAAGACAGAGCATTTGCATTAACCAACTTGGACATAAAAGGGTACAAATACAATCCTCTATGGAATCAATCTTTCTACCTCTACAAAGTGCATGACAACTTACTTCTTAAGTATCCCACAAGAAAAGAAAATAAAAAAGAAACTTACTTCTTAACTCTTAAGTAATAGAGGGTATGTATCTATCACCTTGCCTTCACTCGCTTTGCTAGTGAATAAGATAGGTAAAGGGGAAAAAAAATAGCACGTATATTTCATATCCAGCAGTAATATTATAGGCCGAAAGCAAAATCTTGATGTTGACAAAATGATAAAAGGAGTGGAATATATGTTACCATATGGGACGGCCTTTTTCTAGCTTTCTTTAATTTTCCTTCTACTTTCTCTCCGCCAACAAGTAGCAAAACACACACTCATTGTCACTTTTTTTCACAATGAGTCAAAAGATTTAAAGGAATCCAATTGAGATATACATTTGCTTTTGCTTGCTTCCTCCTCTGGGAGACAGTAGGGCAGCATAATCAAAATGTATTTTGGCCTGAGGTGCGGCTCTAGCTTAATTGAATGCTCTAGGATGCATAAACTTCAGAGGTAATAATTATGAAGTATAAAAAGAAAAATCAAAAGGCATGCACACAAAGTGACCCTGATATGATCACTTCTGATATACATATAATCAATAGGTCCACCAGGAGATGATCATATTAATGGGACCGGCACAGGATTTCCTCATGGTAGCAGGTAAAGGGAAGGATATACTAGCTCGCATTATTATTATTTTTTTGGTTGTCATCGGGTAGTAGAATCCCCTTGCATTAAATTTAACGAATATGGCTCATCTATTGGTTAGAATAGAGACTCCATGCCACTGGGAATAGTTACTGTCTTGGTATTCATTCTAGAGTTAATTGGTAAAAGAAAGAAAGGAAATAATGAACATAATTTCAGATTGCAAAAATGATGACGACAGGAGAGATGGGGTTCAATCTGCTGGCCAGTCAGTTGGGCTATACATAAATTAGATGGCCCCATTTGTATGTAAAATTATCAATGCTGCTGCAGGGATGCAAAGGGAATGATCGCACCTGCCCACTAACAGTGAAGTTAAAACTTGTGCCTAGAGGAGGGTCAAAAATTAAGTGACGAAAATAAAACAAGGGTAGTAATTAATCCCTCCTAGTTAATGATAAAAAGAAAAATCTACTAGTAATTGGCCATCAGTCAAGATCCATTCTGTTCACTAATTAAAAACTACAACCCGACAATCATACAGCTAATGCATGGTTTTTAACCTTATAATATATTAATATCAACTAATTAATCTAAGGACAAATCTTTAGAAAACACAACTAACACGTGCCTGCATGATCTTATAGCAGGTCTTGATGCGATTTCTGGCACACGAAAACGGAGGAGAACCATACATATGGCCGTGCGTGCAATGCTTGATATGCAATAAAAATAATATATAGATCTCGAACACAATTATTTTCACATGCACACTCACACTATCCCACTAGAATATATCTAGCTATTTGATTCAAGGCAGAGACAAAGTTCAAAGATTTTGACCGGATTAAGATAATTCATAAATCATAATGCCAGTGTACATCATACTCGAACCAACTCATACCCGATCTAGTAAGTATTTTTTGGGTATAGTCTTACAAATTATCAAATCATCCCACAAAATGGTGATCATGATATAAGGGGAGAAAAAGACACAGTTCATGTCCATAGTTAAGAAGATAAAGATCACATCACAAGGCATTACGTTACTTACCAATTTGATTTGGTATCCATACACCTAATCGGATACATAATCATGTAAGAGAGTGATTCATCATAAACAAGGAGAGGCTGCTTTGTCGTTTGTTTTGGTCAATTGCCCCCCAAAAGAGGCCAATGCAACATATGCATGTTTCCGCTATATACGTATGAAAGCCTCCCTTTTGATGTGACCTTAAACCACTCCATTTAAAACGGGTAAGCCTAAGCTTAATTATACAGCCGACCCACATTCTTACGTAGCTGATCTGCATCTGCATTTGGCACCATACTAGGATAGAGACCGCTCTCTATGTATGTATCCTTTAGTTATTCAGGATATGATTAGGTACATATTTTTAAAAACACCAATTGATAAAATTTATTAAGGATATAGTATAACTTGGACTACACACTTTGAAGATTAAGATCAATTTGATCATTCTATGAAAAGGTGAGAGGATCAATAGCTTAACATACATATCATATGGACAAAAGGACCCATATTGATAAAGTCTATGGAATTAATGTGCGGCTAATATTAGGTTAAACATGAGGCAACATATGCTTGTAGTTTCAATTATGCAATACGACTTTTGCCAATTAGGAAAGATGGCGATGGATACAATTTGGGTTACCCTTTTTTTGGTACAACAATTTGGGTTACCCTCAAGTTGCTTGGAACATTTTTTTTTAATACAAAAATAATATATTGGCAAAAGAAATAGAATAATTAAATTGAATAGTGCATGTATTTTCTCAGGAAAGTGATGTGGAAAAAAGAACCTAGTGGCGGTAGTGCCTTTTTCACTGCGGGTGGTACGCGTAAAATCAGGTGGAGCAAATGGTGTGCCTTTTTCCATGCATGATTATAATTATAATTATTATAAATTTATGTGGCCCTAGTAGTGTGGGTTTCTTTTTCTTTCATTTTGGGCTCTCAAAGTCTCTCGCCCAAAGCTGATGGAGCGTAAATGATGGACTTTTTAGGCCTCTAAGTGGGCCCCTGCATGTCTCTTGCCACGTGACATACAGTCCCTTAATTAGATCTCGCCAGTCAAATAAAGCAGGGAAAAAGTTTAATTAAGGAAATAAATGCACCACTAATTAATGACAGTAGCAAGCAACAATACTAAGTAATCCCCATGCAACACCCCACCACCCTACACTCAAGACGCAACAGAAACCATGTGATTTTGATCAGAAACCTCACCATTCATGTTATGGAATATGGCCCTCCCTATTTTTCCTCCTTAACTAAGCTTGGTTGGTTTGGTTCACGTTTAACAAACTGAGAGCAACGGGTATTTTGATGATGCTTATGGTGCACCTAACCATCCCACGTAAAAATCTCTAACATGACATTTGACAAGCAATTAACGTCGTTTGATGTAATGACAATTAAATTTGATGGTGTTTGAGAGTAGCTTTTAAATCATTTTGACAACAACAAAGGTAGAAACTAGAAACAGTGAGATAAGATGATTGAATCCATGAATGTCATCAAATAGGATCTTGTAAATGAATGGAGTTCATTTAGTTCATCATCATGAATCTAGTTGATTTAACCGGTGGTTTCTAAAAGGAGATGTATTTTTATTTCTAAACATTAATCAAGTACCCAATTAAACAACTTTTAAGATGGCCAACAAAGTATTTTGAAAACTAGGTATGTCCATTACAATAAATTAATTATCTTAGGATGGCTTCAATCTTATTCTAGATAAAGATCATCGGCCTTCCAAATTCACGGAATATCCAACTTTAAAAAGGAAGAACCAAAAAAAATAACAATAAAAACAATTTAAGTCTGTTCCGTTCCCATTGCACCACCTTGAACAGTTTTGCCTTTTTCCATTAAAGGACTCCAATCAAAGCCCCTCACTGAACACCCCATAAAAAGGAGATCAGGGGTATTCATGTCATTAAATAACATATCTGTATAGCTCTAGTGTGAGTGGAGATAAAAGCACAAACAAACAAACAAAAAATGGACTAAATGCTTGCAATATGGCAAACAATTTAATAAATCACCAGATAGGCCTAAAGTATTGTATTGCATAATATGGACAAAACAATAGGAAAAAGGGTGAAAGTACAAAAAGCATAAAAGGCAAGAAAATAAAAAAAGCCATAAGCTTAATTAATAAAGCTTTGGTTTAGTGTACTAAATCCATGGGGGGAGAGATTAAGCTCTTCTCTCCTTCCTTCCTTCCTTCCCCACTTGTTATCTATCAGTCACATACCCGCCTTTTTATTAGTTCTCCTTACACCCATGTGAGGAGTCACCTTTATTCACCAAATCAGGACCATTATCCTTCTTCTCTCTCTCCTCCACTTTTATTGTTTTCTTGTTATAAGAACCTCACTGAGTAAATGCTAATCAAGCCACGGCACTAGAACCCTCTCCCTCCTAATTCTCTCCCTCCCTCTCTTTCCGTGTATTTGTCAAGTCTGTTTTTTTCTTTTTAATTCTCCCTCTTGACCTCTCCAGATTTGGAGGGAGGGAGAGAGAGAGAGAGAGAGAGAGAGATAAAGATTTATGGTGATGGGTTTGGCTCGGTTGGGGTGGTGGCGGTGAAAGATTTGTTCTTTTGCAGAGGGAGGCCTGCAAAATGGAGGTGGTGTTGGCTCTCAGATTTTGGGTGCTTGTTCTTGCTTGTGTTGTTTGTTTGAGCTGCTGCTCTGTTTCAGCTCTGCCTCAGGAGAAGGTTTCTGATGATCCTCTGAAGTTTATCTTGGGTAAGTGATCGGGTGGATATTTGCAGGTTGGTGTTGGATATTGGTGATTATGCTGGTTTTCCAGATTTAGTATCTGGGTTTTGTTTGTTTTCCATAAATGTGTGTGATTTGTTAGTTTATGCAGGGTAAACAAATTAAAGTTTGTACTTTGCATATCAGAAACGAGCAATTGAGCTGAATTACTTTAGAAAGTAATAACGGTCTTTCACTTTCAATGCCTCCTTCGGTATATTTGCTTACTTGAAGCATCACTAATTTTGTTGGTTAGATGACTTAAAGAAACTCTTTTTCTCATTTACTATAGTGGAAAAGAAGAAAGTTTGCTCTTTGACGGGCATATGAACTTACTTGGGGTTTATAACTGCAGAAATTTGACAGTATGTTCTTTTTTCTTCTTTTCCTTATCTGGTGCTAATTATTTTTTGGTGTGTATGCAGGAGAGCAGAATTCTGGCCCTTGGAGAAATGGGATTATGGACGCTACTGGTGCACAAGAGGCAGAGCCTCCTGGCATTGTGTTTAATGACACACTAATATTGGCGGCAAAGAGAACCAACCGCCCAGATATTCTTAAAGGCTTCCGTCGATATCAAGGTGGTTGGAATGTTACCAATCGTCATTACTGGGCAGTAAGTGACATGTCTTCCTCTATTTTACTGTTTTGATAGCTATTTTATTTGCAGATTCTGAAGCATCAGATAGCAAACAAGTTCAAACATAGATAATGAAAAAAAGTTGTTTTGCCCTGTTCTGTTAAGACATATTACACTAAGAACAGATTTTGAGCAGTCACAAAACCCAGTTCGGGATTTCCTGTTAATAATCCCAAAGGTTTTTCTGATTTGCTAGTTCTTTCCCATGAATTTTCAAGTAGTAGTTGCCAGGTGTTATGATCTGGTTTGGAATAAAGGGCATTGGAGATATGTCTCCTACACAACAGATGGGTGATTGGCCCTCTCTGTTGCTGGTTTCTCATGGATTGAGATCAAATGCTATCATTTCCAAAATTATGTCCTGAATCACGTGTGTCCTTTTGCTTGGTGTTTGTTTCAGGATTCATGGGTGTAAATCTGGGCTCATGATATTGATTCTTTCTTTTGCTCATCTATCTTTTATTATATATGACTGATGGTGGCTTTTACGCTTCTCTATCTTAAACCGGCAAGATTTGTTTTGATTCTCACAATCTTTGTATTTGTGTTTCCAGTCTGTTGGTTTCACAGGTGCTGCTGGAGTCATTCTGGCTATCTTGTGGTTTTCTGCATTTGGTTTGGTCCTTGTAGTACATTATTTCTGCAGCAGGAAAATGAATATTAAAGACAAAGGATCGTGCCTACCTCAGAAGATTTGCCTTATCATGCTTATACTTTTCACATGCGCTGCAGCGTAAGTGGTGGCATTTTATCTCTTCCATTTACCCCTTGTGGAGCTTTTCTAGTTTGTGAAACTTTATCGTTTTATGTTTTAGTTGTTCATTCTGCTCTTGGAGAGTAAATTACATCTTTCATGGGGATAAATTGTCGTTTCATAGCAAAATACTTGACTGGAATTGGTTTTCCATTGATCTGGAACTGATTTTTGAGTGAATGTTTGGTTTTGTAGTTACTAGGAAGGGAAAGATTGCTGTCTTCTTATAAATAACTTCAAACAATTACTATCTGACCCCTTAATGGTTTGTTATCCAGGACAGGATGTATTCTTCTATCTGTTGGCCAAGTTGAATTTTACAGAGAAGCTATACGTACTTTGGATTATGTTGTAGACCGGTCAAACTTCACTGTGCAAACCCTTAGAAATGTGACGGAATATCTGGCCCTTGCAAAGTCCATCAGCGTGGCACAAGTTTTTCTTCCTTCTAATGTCATAAATGACATTGACCAGATGGATATGGATTTAAACACTGTTGCCGACACTTTGGAAGAGAAGACCGGTGAAAGTGCTAATAAAATTGTTAAAGCTTTTCGTGCCGTGTATGTGTCTAAAACTTTTTGCAGCTTGCTACATGGTTTTGATATTGAAATTAATGATGCCGATGGTTCAATTTTGGATTTATTGTTGCAGGCGATGCGCATTGGTTACTGTGGCTGCTGTGATGCTGACCCTTGCTGTGCTTGGATTTTGTAAGCATTTCTTCAGAGGCCTGGTTGACTAGTAGTATAGATTAAATTTTTGTCGTCACTAATTTTAATTTTTTTCTTGTCAATAACTGTTAACTTTTGGGTTTTTGTAGTACTATCGATCCTTGGGCACCAACATGCAGTTAATGTGTAAGTTCTCTTTTGTGTTTTGGTGTTGTGCTATGTCATTAATATTAGTATGTCTTGATCAAAGGTTGTCATGTTTATTTCTCACATTACTGATGTATTCTTGCAGATTCGTGGTGAGTGGCTGGCTGCTAGTGGCAATTACATTCATTCTTTGTGGGGGTTTTTTGATTCTCAACAAGTAAGATTCTGGACCTTGTAGTAGAGATCTCCATGACATTTATGTCAAAAATTTCTTCTTTTTTCCTGAAGTTTTTTGTTTGCTGGTAATCGAAGTTTGTATGTCGTGACTAGCCTATATACTAAGTGCGAGTTTTACTTTTGTTCCAGTGCAATTTCTGATACCTGTATCGCCATGGAAGAATGGGCAGATAATCCCCATGCATCAACTGCTCTTACCAGCATCCTTGCCTGTGTAGACTCAGGAACGACAAACAAGACACTCATCCAGAGTAAAGTTGTCATCAATGACATTGTGAATGTGGTGAACACGTACATATACACATTTGCAAATGCGAATCCATCCCAGACCGATTATAACTATTTTAACCAGTCTGGACCCCTTATGCCTCCTCTCTGTTATCCATTTGATTCTCAGCTTCAAGATAGGCAGTGCGGGCCTCAAGAGGTGTCTATGGCAAATTCGTCTATGGTATGCAACCTTTTCCTTGATAGTTTTTAAAACTTCTTCATCTATCATAAATATTAGGCAACCGGGATATTTAAATATGTGTAAAAATACATGGTCATCTATTATAACTAGTCAGGGAATTTAGTTATTTGTTTAGATAACTGGAATGTGTAAGGATTGTGTTTACTTATGCAAGTAATTAGACTCCTGTTTCTTTAAATCCTGTGGGAGGCTCAGAGTCACTTTCAAAACTGCTTCTTACAGAACGGGTAAAAGCATAAATGAAGTCTTGACTGCCTCATCATTTTCCATAAACAAGAAATCAGCTTTGCAGCTATTTTTTCGGATATAGGGATTCCTCAGTTGATTCGTTACTTGGGCCACAAATCCTAACATATAGCAGAAACTAATGAGCCTATCTAAATTTTATGGCATCCTGTTGTTTTTATTTGAATTGAAAGAAAAAAGAGTTTGACCTGCATTTGTTTTTATCCTCAAATTTGGCCTTGCATAATCAATTTCTATGTAAGACTTGGATAGAGAGAAATACTCCATTACATTTTATGTTCTGATGGAATGATTCTGATGAAAAATCAATTTATTTGTTCAGGTTTGGCAAAATTATACATGCTCAGTAGCTCCATCTGGTTGGTGCAACACTACCGGTAGGGTGACCCCTGACATCTATAGACAGCTGGTTGCAGCAGTTAATGAGAGCTTTGCCCTTGAGCACTATACTCCAGTTATACTCAGCCTCCAGGATTGCAGATTTGTCAGGGACACTTTCCTAGAAATCACCTCTAGCTATTGCCCCCCATTAGAGCGTTATTTGAAGCTTGTAAATGGAGGTCTGGGCTCTATCTCTGTTGGGGTTTTGCTCTGTCTCGTTCTCTGGATACTATATGGAAACCGCCTCCAAAGGGAGGAAGAGTTTGTGAGGAATTCCTCGCCAGTAAATAACAGCAACAATAGCAATAGGAATGATAGGACAGTTTCTGAAAGTAATAGCAACAATGATGTACCATCAGAAAATAACACAAGTCAAGTGTAGTGTATCGGAAAATTAGTATAAAGTTAGGCTCCTTTAGTTGAGTTGTGCTCTATCTAGTAGGTGGAGATAGCAAAATGAGGCGAAGTCTCATTTTGAGTTGCTAAATACCACGTGTACTGCTCTGAAACTTTCTACATAGTAATATAGTATAAGTAAAATTTCTTCTTTCTTCCCTGGTGGTTCCTTTTGTTGCTTGAAGTTGCTTTTGTAAATTGATTTACAACCAATACCTAACTACGAGAAAAGGAAACAATTTGCTGCTCAAACCATAACCCCAGTTATGTATCAGGTACACATAGTGTTTGCTTCATTTCCCTGTTACCAAATCGAGAATACTAGGCATAAGAAGACGGAAGAGGCCCCGAATGTTATTCAAGTCACCATAACATTCAGGGATGACATATCAATTGCTCAACAATCTGCAGATAGAGCTGTGACAAAATATAGCTGAATATCACTGTTGATGATACTGCAAGTGAACACATTGAAATTCAGAGCATCCTGATGCTTTCTTGCGTTTCCTTACTGTTTTCTCTAATCGGTTAGAGTTTACACTATCCAAATCTCCTACCGTGACCAAATCTGCTGATTTATAGACTCAATTTTGTCCTGTAACTGGCAACTGCGAAGTCTAGCTTATATTGAAACAGGAAAGCATTTATCAACAATAATCTACAAAGCCACAGCTCGCAAGAATTGAAAAAGGCACTGTGTATTAGATATTATCAATAGGAATTCCAAGTCTGCATTGAAGTTGAAAAAGAAACAGTATGGCAAGAAAATGTTCACCAGAATGCAAAGTCACTAGCATTCTTTACATCAGATATCATCAATGGGAATTCCAAATCTGCAGTGAAGTAAACAAAGAGAAAACTCTAAACAGAAAAATTCCACTAGAAAGCCTAGTCTCTTAACACAAGACAACAAGGGTCACTGAAATTTTTGACAGCATTAAAGATCTTCCCCATCGGAGACCTTCCCTTCACTGCTGCTACCAATCTCTGATGACGGCCCGGCCACTCCTTGTGTCTTCTCCGGCCCACCAAGCAAGCTCCTAATCCCATGAACAACAAGCCAATCATTGCGATACATGTCCGGGAAGCTAACAATTGCTTCGTTCAGCATCAAAACATCTTCAGATCTTGAAACAGTAACCCCAAACCCTTCCTGATAAGTCTCCAGCACCGCCCCATCATCAAAATTAACCAGCTCACTCCACAGGATCCTGCAGGGCACTACATGCTTATAGAAGATTGAAGCATACTCATCAAAGCGCCCCACATAATCTTTCATAGCTTCATCAACTGGTGCAAAGATTGTTAACGTAGGCCTCTCCGTGAACCCCGGCAGTTGCAAATCAAGAAAGGAAGCCATAACCGAGAACCCTTCTGATCTTAAAGCTCGACCGGCCTCATTGAACGAGTAGTAACCAGCACCTCTAGAACCATTAAAAGAACATCCAAGACCACCACCGGACCTTGGACTTAGCGCAGAGGGATCGAAACCCGGGTCAAGAAACTTCTCGATCCCGTAAACGATCAAAGACCCATCATCGTAAACCGGCGGGATGGTGATCTTGACCCCGTTCAGGGAGATTCCATCGTCGCCGGAGGAAGTGACGGTGAGTGACAGATTGGCCAAGAGAGTGGGGATCTTGGACCCGGGGAGGAAGGACTTGAGGGAGAAGAGCGGGAAAGAGAAGGGGGAGAGATGGAATCGGAGGAGGGAGAGAGAGGGTTGGACGGAGTCGGCGAAGGCGGCATCGGAGGGAGCAAAGACGGTGAGGAAAGGGGAGGAGGGGATCACGGAATTGGAGACGAGCTGGAGGGTGAGGGACATGGACAAGTAGCCGGAGTGGGAGAGGGTCTCGGCCATGTCGAGGAGGGTTTCGTTGGGGATGGCGGCGGAGACGGAGAGGAGAGAGAGGATGGAGAGGAGGAGGAGAGAGATTTTCGCCGCCATTGAATCGAGGGTTTCTTGGTGGTGGTGGTAGTTGGTTTCGGTTGTTTTGCAGTTAACTGACGAGAGTGAAGAGCTTCTCTGTGCTTTTGAGGGAGGAGGGAGGGAATGGCTTTGGCGGGAAAATGATTTATATAACACGTGGGCTTGTGTAATTGGTTGAACGGGTGGGCGTTATGGAGTTTGTTAGGAGGAATCCGTTAGGCGGTTATTCGACGGTTGGCGTTGGCGGGAATGGGCCTGGCAGTTTTGATTCTTTGTTTTCGTGTTAGTTTGGGCTTGTTTTTGGGCTTTCCTGCTTTCAATCCATGAGCGTTAATTGTAAAAAAAATATTACATAATATTACGCAACTATAACTTATTTTGTGTATAAGAAGGTGGGGTTAAAAATATTAGTTATAAGACAAAAAATAAATTAGCAATTTGTCTTTGCCGTGATGGATGGCTTCAGTGGCCAATTAAAGATGATCGGGTCAACTACTCACCTATTATGGGGTCATGATCCGATCATTGGTCAAAGATGTCAATTTGGTTGATAATTAATTAATTAATGAGAAAGCAAGTATAAAAGTTTGTTTTATCATATACAATTGGTTCGGTCATCTTCAGTCTCCAAATAATGATCTTTGATTCTCCCATATATTAGGCGGTTCAACCACATCTTATCTACTTAGATCATAATTCAGGGTCACCAATAATATTAGCTCAAATCAAATATCAATTTTTGAACTTAAACTATGCTTGCACGCATGTTTTTTCTAATGTTTGAGTGTTGTTCCTGTAAGCCATGTCATCGTTTTTGCCACTAATCATATTCTCCTAATCGTTTTGATGCAAATAATTTTTTTGATGCTAATATTCTCCTAATCGTTACTAATGTGTAGCTTATATTGGATAGGATAACGACGATTATTAAAGTTGATAATTGAAAAAAGAAAACATGCAAGAAAACGGGATGATTTGACTTGAGAGCCCTTTCCCATCGGTTATGAATGTAAGGGATTCTATATAAAAAAAATTGGAATCTGGGAATTATTAACTATTTAATTGGTGACTTCATGCATGAGATATGGAATGATTCTTAGTTCATTTGGTATGGTATGGTTAGCCATTTGCCAACCAAAGCAATTGAGTTTGGATTAAAAATAAAGAATTTTTTTTCAGCTTGCAAAAGTCATGAAATGGGGTTTTGATGCCCACTAATCCAAATCAAACGTGTGTTATAATCTAGAATAACCAACGAGACTCCAAATTAGCTTCCAAGCAATCTAAAGCTTCGAGACGGTCAATGGGATTTAGTCATCAAAAGGGTCCAATTTGGAGAACTAGGGCATAGAGCCGACTTTTGACGAATTCTTTGACAGAATCGGCAATGGAGGTAATAGATGGCTGTATATGGAATAAATGGGTTAGGTTGGGATGAACCAATCTATTGACATATAATTATAGGTTTTACAAAAACCAAATCCATACATATTTTGAAATCTTTAAATGTAGAAGGTGAATCCAAATTGTTGCGAAAAAGTATTGAATCTGGATAACTATATACTATACAGAAAGATTGAACTAAACATGTGGATTAACCCGGGTGTATTTTTCTAGCTTTCTGAAATGTTAATTCTTTTTTTTATTTTTTGAAAATTGGAAAAAATGAGAAATTCTTAATCCGTGCTCATTTTGAATCTAGTGATGGCAAGTTCCTGATTATGAAAATATGGAAGCCATCATACCTCAATTGTGTAGGCAATTTTTTTTTTTTGTCGGATAGGCAAAAATGGCCCTAGGTGTGCATAGCTTAAAAATTAGACACGTAGCACTTAGTTTTCTTTCATCATTTTTTTTTAAAAAATAATAGCAAACTACCCCTGTTTTCCATGAACAAGATTACCCAGATAGGGATGAAGTTCTGTTAACAACAGTTGCATCATATTTCACCAATGGTAATTGGTCAACAGCAATTTGGCAGAGACTTTTACATTATAGGAGGAAGAAGCAGAGCCGTCCATTTTTGTCAACCAGGTTCACAAATATTGACAGGAGTCTACTGCCAAGGAAAAACAAAAAAATTTGAGGATTTCTAGAAAATTGAATAAACTTAGTGGCTTAAAGAAAAATCTAGAATCAGGCCAAAAAAGTCAGAGAAGTTCGTCCATGCATATCCAAAATTTCAAAGGATCTGGTTTTTGTTTTACTTGATATTAAATAACCCTATGTCTGTCTATATCCAGTAGTAATTCGCGGTTGCTTGTTCTTTGTTCTTGTAAGAGTAAATGAGCGACAATGATATCCTCTCCATGAGCGTTTAAATACTCCATTATGGAGACAGCGTCATAGAAGCATGGGGGCCATTGTTTTTTATCATCATCATCAATAAATAAAAATGAATCCACTCAATGAAAAAAACCCTTTTTATGATAGCAGGCCAATTTTCTTCATGGGTGAAATGAAATCACTCCCAGGAAAACATTAAAAAAAAACCCACATGATCACCTCCACCATAGCCAAAAGGTTGTAGAAAGAAAAAAAGAAATGAAAAGTACTAACTTATACAGAAAAACCCATGCTTTGTAATATAGACCGCAAGTAAAATGGTAATTAAAGAAGGGAAAATATTATGTTTTTTTTAAGGGAAAAAAGAAAGAGAAGAGAAATAAGCGGCAAAAACCGCAAGTCAAAAGGTGGGTCGCGGGTTTTGCCGCTAGTGTCTCTCTCGTTTTAACTGATTCTTTTATTCTCCTAATCTTGTCATTCTTCTTCTCTTCTCTTTAACCTTACTCAAAAAAAAAAAAAAAAGCCTAATAAAGCTTTAAAATTTTTACATGTACAGGAACAGAATCTCTTTTTTCACTCACATCTGCTGCATATGTAAATTGTAATACCCATGTGTATATATAAAACACACACACAGACACAGGCACCAACGTTAAACAAAACACATTAAACATTTTAGCAGGAAAAGTGGTCCTTTTTGTGCTCCTGTTTCCTAAGCAATACAAAGTACATAGATTTTTGCGACAAACCCGAAACATAGCTTGGAATTATATGCCAAGTTTTTGGGTTCTAAAAAATTGAGTACTTCACTCAATCTCTTGCTTCATTCCTAGACCTTTTCCTAGCTTGAAGGATATATGATCCTCTTCTTGTAAGTCTTTCAAAGTTCCTTTCTTTTTATGCCATCTTTTCGTTATATCCCTTTTTTGCCTTCTGCTGATGCTTCTTCTTCCCTTTATGGTGTTTGATTGGTAAAGTTCTCTCTCTTTTTGCATCTGCTGGATGGGTTTCTGTTCTTTCTTCTTTTCTGTTTTAGCTGTTTAGCTTTTTCGCTTTCTGGGTTCTTTTTCTTAATTGGCCTTATTTTCCCTGTCGTTCATTTCAAGTGCGTTTTGAATGATTATGGATTCGCTTTTGTGAACTGGGTCTTTGCCATTTCTTGTGATCCTTGCGTGAAACTTTCTTTGGCGGGTGAAGAACATTATTACTCCTCCCCTTCCTTTTTGGTCGTTTGCTCTCCTTTTCTTTTGTTTTATTTCCAATTGTTTAAACCTATTTTGGGTGTGAATTGTGATTCAATATTCTTCGTTTTGTTTCGGGTTGTGACCAGTCTTATTCATTTCTCAGGCGATTATAGTAAGGAAGAATAGCTTGGTTTTGGATTTGGAACCGTTAAATATATATTTGAAATCCCAAGTGAAGATAGTGAGGTAATTTTCGGTTGCTTGAGAATATCTGGTGATGGGGGATCATTTTGTGTTGCTGGTGGATCGGTTGATAACGGAATCCACATTAGAAGCTGCAATTGAGAGCAGGAACAGGTCAATGCAAGCCACAGCATCGGCTGTTGATGACACAGAAGTAGAGAAATCTTCTCAAAAAGTAGATTTTGGAGATATATCCACCCCGAGGAAGATTGTTGAGTGCAGGATATGCCAGGATGAGGATGAAGATTCTAATATGGAGATACCTTGCTCTTGTTGTGGTAGCTTGAAGGTTGGTGACAGTGTTTATTAAATAATTTCCAGTCTATAGAGTATGTTAAGCCCATGGATTATTAACATAGGATAATTTATGTGCTTTATTCTGGTCTTCGGTGGAGCATAAATTTTTATCCAGAACTCTTCTCATTTGATGCGTATGGATATATGGTTGGTGTCTTACAAAAGTATGTTGACCTCTAGGAGTGTTGTTGATCTAATCTATTTATCCTTCAAATTTTATACTAGTATAAAAAAATAATAGTACGACAATTTTGAGGATTCATATTTGTGTTGTCATTTATGGTAGGGGTCAAGCCCTTAAGTTTGACTATGGACCTTCTCTCGTTTTGGACAAATACCTTGACTTTTGGATGAAACTTCTTATGTAAAGTCTTTTGAAAACGTTAGCCTGAGGCGCTTCAAAGTTTCTGGAGAATGGTATAATTGTGGGGCATCAGGTTTCATCTTTCAGAAAAGGCTCAGTAACACATGTATATAATTATTAGCACATCAATGAACTTTGCCAAAGGGACTGAAATTTCTTTTTGTCATTGCCTGACAAGTGTCTGAAAACAAAAACAACCATGCTTGTGGGTATCCTTGACACAAAGTTTTGATAATTTTGTTGGAACCCTTGTTACTGTTAATGAATCCACCAAGGCATAATAGCCACTGGTGGAAGTAATACATTATTTCATAATACACTGCGGTTCCCAGCCATATCAATCACAAGAACAGTAACAACATTCTGACATGAGAAACGTAACCTAGCAGCTCATTAATGGTTATCAGACTAATGCACCCACTCAAAATGGCAGCATTTCTGCCTACAGAATAGGCATGTATATTTTAGATGCTCACTTGCCAAGTTCTGAGGAATGTGATGTACTGATATGCGCGCACCAGTATTCATTTTAATTACCTTCAACTGAGAATGTTTATGACGAATTATTCATATATGCAGTATGCTCACCGCAGATGTGTACAGAGGTGGTGTAATGAGAAGGGCAACACTATATGTGAGATATGCCATCAGGTGGGTTTCATTCTCGTAAATTCAACTTTATGTATTAGTGTTACATTGTTTTCCGGGGACATCTTTTGCATTTGGTTCAGTTTCCTTCTTAATATCAACATCAAATGCAGAAGTTGTTTTTTCATTGATGCTATTCGAGAGAAATGTTCAAGTTGTTGCTTATTGATACTGAATTGAATAAATTTCAGCAATTCAAGCCGGGCTATACAGCACCACCTCCCCTGTTTCAGATTGGGCGCATTCCATTGAGCTTCAGGTAATCTTTGTATACTCTGTGGTTTATCTCTTTCTTTCAGTAATCCATGTTTCCTCAGTTCTTGTCTTCTTCATTAGAACTCCACCATTTAGCTCTTTATGGTGACATTCTCAGGGGAAACTGGGAAACTTCCAGGAGGGACGTGCATGGTCCCCGCTTTATAATGGTCTCAACAGAACGTAGTTTCCTTAATAACGACTATGAAGAGTATTCTGCATCAACCACAAGAAACTCAATCTACTGTCGCTTGGTCGCTATAATTGTAAATCTCTTAACTTCTCTCTCCCGCTTCCTGGTCAACTTTAGGCTTAGGATTAGCCAAGTATAGAGCCAGAATATGTTTATAAAAAATGAAGGCAGATAGTGGTTAAAGTATTTGGCATGCCGTAGACCTTTTGATCATTACTTGTTCAAAATTCATTTTCCGCTGAGGATTAGACATGAAGTTCATAGATATTTACTTCAAGGGAACCGTGTAAACTTGTAAGAAACTGGTAGTTGTCACCTGCGCTAATGGCATTTTTCTATAAAAAATTTCTGCAGTTCATGGTGCTTTTGGTTCTACGGCATACGCTTCCTCTGATTCTTAATGGAAACTACAACATCTCTTTCCCCTTATTCATGGTAAGGCACATTCTCTTATTTCTTTCGTTTGAATGAATAAGTAGATATTGATACATGCAACGTGGATTATTCTGACCTATTCATGCTTTTCTTGATAGTTGCTATTTCTACGAACTGCTGGTATCATTCTTCCTATCTATTTCATGATGAAAGCAATAACAGCCCTCCAACGTCGCCGCCTGCAACATGTAAATAATGTTCTTGCCATAATATGACTTTTACAGTCTTTTTCGGAGTTAATATATTCAGCATCATGACATTATGCTCACTAAATGTGTTTTAATTATTTCTTTCTGTGCTCATCAGGAGGCTCCCAATCCATCCTTTTCTTTATCTAGCGAGGAAGCTGAGAATTCAACCTTGCAGCCTCAACCTCATATCATAAATGTTCTCTAAGTTTGCACACGCACGCTAAATCATGGTAGTTCCCCAGAAGAAAATGGCATAAAACCAGCAGCATTAGTCAGTTTTATATGTTGATCTTAGGTCTCTAGAGGGACGGAGACAATTCCATTGTCAACTGTCAGGGAAGACAAAAAGATGAAATCCCAAGGTAATTCTCACTCACAAAAGTTGAATCCAGATCCAGCATGAAGAACATTACACCTATTGATTTATATCTTCATCACCCCTGGGATAAAGTAGTCGACAACTTCCATGGAAAAGATGATTGTGCAAGTTTCAATTGTAATTAAGGTTCACACAGATGGGCATTTCTTTGTTGCCCATCAACAAGATACTCTGTACAGCCTACAAATATTCTACTGTATATTCAGAAAGACAAGGCAAAACTATCAGAAAAGGGAACATACACTTTCGTGTGATATCCAAGTAAACCACGTGGTGTAGTGGTTTTAGTACGTCTCTGCTACATACGACTGGTGTAGTAGAGGCTCACAATTGTATATAGCACCTGTTCTCCTTCCATTAGTTTCACTAGCTTGTTCCACAAAGGCTAGGCGCCACGAATGTGTGAAAGTTCTCTAGAAGTGTCTTATTTGTTAGCGCAAGAATAGTGAAGCTGCAGTAAGATGTCACAGCTCTTTCTGCAGCTGATATTTCATGCATTTGCTTGTATATGTCAGGAAAAAGATGTGGGTTAATTGGGCAATGTATGGCTCTTTCAACTGTGTTACAAGGGTCTTATTGTATAAAAGGAAAATAGTAAAGCACTTATCCACGCCATTTAAGTGGGCAAACATGCAAAACTGACAAGGGAAACAAATGCTCATTTAAAGTTGACGCAATCAATATTCCTAAAAACAAAAAAGATGCATTTAGACTCAAATTAGCAAGAGTTAACTTGAAGAGGCACTCCCGACTAACTATCTCTTTTTCTGAATTAAACATCAATAATCTGCATTACCAGAAAGAGTTGTATGCGACGATTACAATCAGCATAGAGAAGCAAGAAGCACTGAGATTCAGTTAACATTCTTCCACTAATGAAGTATAATAGTGTGAATCTGAAGCGAGCAACGAAGCAGCAACAAAATAAATGTAGCTTCAAGGAGTTTCTCAGCATGGTTGTAAACTTCAGTCCAGGCTTGTCCAAGGAAATCAATAAAATAAGAAATAAATATTATGAATATAAATCGAGGAACCAAGAGGCAGAATCAATCATTTAGCTTAAAAGGAGTTTATTCTGCATAATTGCAAGGAAATTAATCAGGCAGTATGCACACTCAAAATAGTAACCATTTTCAAAATGCAAAAAAATATGGGTTTATGTAGTCACAAACCACAAAAAGAGAGCGAAAGAACAAATCTCATCCAAATTATAATTTCTGTAAGTCTGTACAATTCAAGCTAGATGTTCAGAAGACTTTGCAAATTAGGGTACAGAAGAGATGCTCAAAAAAGGCTCGAGCAGGCTAGTAAGGTTGATATCTTGTTCCTATAGGCCGCATCATTTCACCCAACTGGGCACCTTAATGGCTGTGTATGGTTTTGTCCTTTTAATTATCTTAGTTCCTGCTTCCTTCTCGGCCTGAAATGTTGGGGAAGGAAAACAAATAAGAACATCATATCTCCTATCAATTAAACCTCTCTATCAGTTTCATTTGGAAGGTTATAATCATTTCTGAAAAAGCGCTCCAAAATATCAAATGTTCTTTAAAGAGTGTAGTTGGTGGTAATACTTTCGATTCTTCTGCTGTGAACGCCAGTAGCATGCTAGAGCTCCAAATGCACAACTAGCAAGAGCAATTGCCAATGCAGCGCCTACTGGCACCACAACTGCGTTCGTTGAAGCAACCAAATCTTCAATGGTCCCGTCAGTGACTTCATTACGAAGAACGGTTTTGTCCTTGTAAAGAGATAAAAGTGTCTCTCCATAGTAAGTAGTCAAGAACTTGTACACCCTGTTCTTGTCCCACATGATCTGATTGGCCCCAATTTCTCTTTGGCCAGGAGAGAGAAAACATGAAGAGCAAAGCTGCTTCGGGGGCCAGATAACCTTTGGGAACTTGGGATCACCAGTTCCGAGAGACGCTTCTTCCTTCATTAGTCTTTCGTTGACTTGGTTATGGGCACCCCACAACCAAAGAGCAAAGTCCCGAGATGTATTAAATGGAACAGTTACACTGCAAATTAGAAAATTTGATGGTTAGCAGATGCATTTCTAGGATACCTTAGATCTAGCTCACAGTCAGATGCCTTTACCTTGAACACATATCATAAAAATGTTGGCGACACTCTTCACAAATGAAAAAGTTATGAACAAAATCACAAATGGCTGTAAAGGCAAACTGACTTTCTGCATCCTGAATTCTCACAGATAGTGAATGGAAAAGAACCCATAATCCACAGCTGCAAATGATGAAATAAGATGGTCAATAAACAAGAACTTCTTGAATCAAAATGACAGCAAAAGTCTCCCTCATAAGGCTTATGCATATTCCGTACACTTCCATCTCTAATGTTAAATAAAAAAACTCCGATGCCGATTATGGAAAATTTCTGAAGCGAGGATAATGCAAAGTTTGGAAAATACATCCTAAAATCAATTGACAACTGTCTCAGACACACTCCAGCCAGTCCTTTACTGTAGTACGCATTTAGACTACAAGCAGCACATGACGAGCCCACTGTAGTTTCTCTTCTTGGGGAAGCAAGACAAGGCCTCACTACTTGAAGCAGGAGCTAAAACTGTCTGGAATCAGAGGCATTAGGGATATCATTATTTTCAACAATGACAACCTCTAAGTATATTCATCATCATGTCAGCCCATAGATCATGACCATACAATTATGATTGCATCCAATGCTATCATTCCAATATCTCTATTGTACCCCTCACCACAGCTCCCCACAACAGAATAAAACTAACTCTGACTCTAAAAAACCCGCAGTAAGACATTGCTCAATCTTCCTGCTGAACCATGCCAAGGGATGGTAAATCAGAGATGACGACTTCTCACATGACCAAACATGAGTGTACACTCAGAGGTATTCACGCACTTGCAACAGTAAAAGACAAAGACATCTCCAATGAAAACATAACAAAACTCACAAACAGATGAAGGTTTGGTTTAGAATATGTATGATGTTTAACTTTATATAACATACACGGAAAACGTGATAAGCAGAACAAAAGTACAGATACTGTGATAAGATAAGGGATAAAGATAATAAACCATTACCTAAAGCCCCTAGTATCATTCCTGCTTCCTCGGCAAAACATCTTGAAAAGAATAACAGAGGACAAGTTAGAAACAGAAATGCAACTACAATTCATGAATGGCAAATTAACAACAAAGCCGAAAAATTCACAATGCAATAGCAACAAAAGCTGTTAGAATAAGTAAGAGTTGAGACAGAAATGAATATTAATATTTTTTAAACATTTTCTGTTTGAAATGGTGGTAGGTTGAAATGTCAGAGAAAGCCACAAAATATATTGTCATCCAAGTTGGAAACACCTACCCAGTATCCTCGAGGAACTTCTTTTCCACAAATCAGGGAATTACCGGCCACACCCTTGCCATCACCAAGAATTCCCTGTGTGTTAGGCAATGATGTACCAGCGGGGAACAAGTCATCAAAGTTTACCAACACTTCTGCACTTCCTTTCCGGCACCTAATAAAAACAATCTAGAGTAAACGAATGAAGTAATCACTACAGTGATTAGAGTGGAGTCTCATTGCATGAGGGCAAGTCATACCTCCTAGAGGGATGGTGAGCAGCTAGAAGTTGAAGGAACATAGAAAGTGAAGCCCGAGTTTCCTGATTAATCATCTGCAAATAAAGAAAATAATGATGAAGAAAACAGATGGATGTACAAGCACAGAGATAGAGACAGAAAGAGAGATAATAAGCTCTACCTTGTGTCTGAATATGATATCAAAGGCCGTGGATGTTGCTTCCTCGAGATCATAAACAGCACGTGCAATCTTTCATAAGCCATGCACAAAAGTACATTTACATCAGAAGATACAATTCATAAATAGATAACGCAGCAAATCTGGAGCAGTGACAACAGAAACCTGTTGAGGGTCTGACATATTTGATGGAAGATCCTCATTCTCAAACTTTACATCATCTAAACCATATGACCTGCAGACAAGAAAAAAAATTAAACCAGGACAAAACAAAAATAGAATTCAATATTACAAAATTAGCAAAAGCATTTGGAAAGACAATACACTGTCAAGCAGGAGAATTTAATGATATGACACACTACACAGCAGTTCTCGGCTTCCCAGACTTATTGTTATGGATGTGCAATAATCCGGACCTATCTTTACATCACATAATACAAATTTTGGGAAATCAATAACAAACTGAAAGTTCATTTGGCATAACATACTTATACATTATCCATGATGGGATACATTCTATGGACTCCCAGTTTCATGATGATCAATTGAAGAATAAAACCAAATGCTAGATAAACTGAAGGTTGCACAATTGTACAAGAGTTGGGTGTGTGACTAAAAAGAGAACTCTCACATTCGCAGCATATAGTTAATGATCAAATAGCCTCTATGGACAGTTGAACTGAATAGGTTTGGACCCAAACTTTCATAGAATGAACTTTCTAGATGAGCATATATAATGGTTTATGAGCAACTCAACAAACCAATGGTCTCCTGGAGAAAGCAACAATAACATGGAAGCTAGCTACCTTTGAAATCCATCCCAAATATATTTAAAAAAGAAAGAAAGAACGGTAACACTCATGAGATAAGCCCAGTAACTATTTTTAGTACGAGTCAACATTGTCATAGAGAAGAGCTACAACTCCAACATTGAGAAAGTTAACTGTATATGCAAACATTATGCAGAGAATTCCAGTATAAGACCAAAAATGAACTAAAAGACACAGTGAAACAAGGAATGTTATCAAGTGCTCTGTACCTGCCTAATTGCTTATTAATCCAATTAAGCAAGCGTTCAGCTGTCCGGCCATCATCAATCACTCGTATTTCACTTTTATCGTCATTAGGCGCCCAACTGCCAGACACAAATTTCGATGGTGGGCCCCAAAATAGCATGGGATAATGGCTTACAGAAAATTGATCACAGAGTTTAGTGTTTATCTGTGCTGCCAAACAAGTCAGAAAGGGACTAATCACCAAGAAACAACTTAATACAGGTAAAAGAAGCATTGGTAGAAGAAAAGCATGGAAGATGAAGTGATTTACAAAGAGAACTAACAATGGAAAAGAAAAACCCATCAGTAACAATATCAAACATTTTCAACAAAACGAAGAACTCTAATCCAAAGTCATTACCACCACAATCCTTTGAAACCAACATCCTTTTCCAAGGCCTCATCTACACATTCAAAATACCGGTGCAATGAAACCTGAATTCTCTATATGACTCATCCCAATGAACAATTCAAATAAAATCCCGTTTGATTTTCCTATCATCCGAATTCTCTAAAGCAACTACACTTCTCGCCATTTTGCAAGTATCAATACCTCGAAAATTTGGATTCTAAAAGCCATAGGTCAACCCTACAAAGTTATATCAAGATGACAGGCACTAAGGTATAATTATCCGGGCAAATAGAAGAAATGAAGAAGAAGAAGATCAGGAGCATACCTTGGATGCACAATCCACCCTAGTCATCAAAACAGTACCAGGATGCGGCGCATCGGGTCCATTGAAAAGCCTCGCCACTTTCTCATAATGAGGCTGCCATTTTCCAACCCCAAAACAAAGTTAAAATTCAACAGCAAACGATGACATATTTTTTAAAAAAGAAATAAGAAGCATAATAAATGTTTTAAAAAAAGTTCAAAACACCTTGTAGTTTCTGCAAGCGGGGCACCAGTGGGCGAAGAATTCGACGACGGCGTGGGCAGCCGGAGTGTCCCGGAGGACGGCGTCGAAGGTGGTGACGTTCAAATCCACGGCGTAATCGGCGGCCGGCTTGTTCTCGTTGGTAATATCTCTAAGGATCGACCTCGATCCAGGCGAGTACGACGCCGCTTTGCAGCCGAGCAAGCTTTGTAACAAGAGGAGACTCCCGATCAGAATCAGGCATATTTGATAAACGGACATAACTTGTGTGTTTCCTTTCTCTTTTTTTTTTTTTTTTTTCTCAAGGAGAAGTAATAAAAGTACGGATTATATGATTATTATGGCTACAGCTCAGGTTAAGGTTATCGGTGTTTTAAATGAGGTTTAAGAGGGGAAGACAAAAGAGGAGGAGATCTGGATTTCTGGAGTTTGTTTTGTGTTAGAAGCGGAAATCCGGAGGAGAAGTGTTGTGTGTGTGTGTTTTGGTTTCTGGTGGTTCTACCAAGCAAGGGGTGGGTGGGTCCAAATTTTTCCGGTGGAGACAGCGGAGCTGGAACTGCTGCGCTTTTAGTGCCCCCCGAAAATTTAACAGCTACTCGCTAAAATGTAGTAATTAATAAAATTAGAATTTTGATTCTACAATATTAACAATTAATACAGAGTTAAGCAATTTGCTTGGGTTGATACAATGTGTGAATGATGCTTGGAATTAATTGAAAAACAAAGATGTAATGAAAGTTATGTAACTATCAAAAAAAAACAACGGTATATAAGACAAAAAAAAACATGTTAAATCTTTAATATCAATATTACGGATTGAACTTAATTACGAATAAATTGTGTTTCTAGCTTGATTTGAGGTTGATGCCATATTCCGTTTCATATATCCTTGGATTTACTATCCTATGATGTATCATTTTATATGGGATTTTGGTGTTTTCAAGTTTTTTCTATTTGAGATTGCAATTGATTCATAGTATGCCCTCTCAAAATTATATTTCAAATTTATATGTATAAGTTATGTAACTTATCAATTGCATTTTGGAATTTATAAATATAAATTATGTAACTTTTTTTTTTTGGCATTGAACTATTTTGTAACTTTCTATTTTGCCTATACCAATAACTCATGGGCGGTAGAGGGAATGCGACGAAGGCTTTATTCTGTCATCTTGTTCGACGGATTGGAAAAAGCTCACCGGAAGGTCTTGAATGTCATCAGGACAATTATGGAGAACTAGAGGTTGATTGACAACCTAGGAAGTAGCTAGCTAGAACATACTAAAGGAAAAACATCCCAACAATTCAAGCATATAAATACATAGAGTTTAAACAAACATCAAAGAGACAGATAAAATGTTTAGTCAATGGTGAAGACCAAGTCGTTATGGTCCAGCGTTACATCCACGGTGATCATGGAACCTTCTTCGATCCCTCCTTCAAGTCAATATCAGTGATTCGGAAAACCAACCTTGAAATCCACCTCCTCAAATTTGGAGCACCACAACCCTAAAATCGATACACAGGAACAATATTACATTATTTCTTAAGTCCCAATCTTCCAAAATTCATAGCATAGCATCTAAAACCAGAGATGCAAGAGAAAATGAAATTATAACCATGCGATGGAGTATTTTCCACAACATCATCAGTTATTATGAACTTCAAGTCTTTCTTGAAAGTTCTGGTGACTTCCATTATAGTCGACGTAGCTATCTTCAGCTTTAGCTCCGGTGGAAGTGGATTAAAAACAACTACATTGCAATCCCCCACCCCAATATTGGGTCAAAAAATTTTGATTAGCTATTACACAAACCATAAACAAATTAACTAACTTAAAGTGGAATGATAATTAAGTTAGAAATTAACAGGAAAAGACAAGAAGCCCAATGTGATCAATTACCTCTTCTGTAACTCACTCGTGGGTGGCTTGACTAATTAATCGCCCGTCCTCGATTGGTTCCAAATACTATGATCCAATCTCAGTTGTCATGATTATTACAGCTTGCCTAAAATCTCCTACATGTCCTTGCCTATCAACTAGCCTCCTATTCTCCAACAACTGTCATGATGACATTCAAGACCTTACGATGAGCCTTCTCCAATCAGTTGAACAAGATGACGGAGTAAGGCCTTCGTCGCACTACCTCAACCAACATGCCTCCATACTCACTCCTTATGTATCCGGGAGGAGAACCAACCAGTTGTGTCACGGTGTACGCCACAGAATATGCAGACAAATCAATCGCCAACAGCCGCTCTCTGTCACCCAATAGTTGCCCTGCTACAACCTTTGTCGCCAGAGCTTTTCCAACTGTAGGAGGACCAACAAATAACAGGGGTTCTGGGCTAAGTCGATCTTTCTCTTGTATCATGTGACTTGTAAATGCTCGAATCGAGAACACAATTTCTTGTATTTCTCCCTCTTGTCCAACAACTTGATTGTGAAGCGCTTGAGCATGACCGGACAACTCATCTTCCTCGGACTGACCAATCACAGTGAGTGGAATTTTGGTAATTCCACTCACATTCTTGGCTATATCTTGTGCCATAACAGAGTTCTTCTCTAGCTCAGCAGCAAGCTTTGCTTCCTCGAATTCAGAAATCGCTTCACAGAACCACCAAAGTTGAAAATGGAGGAAACGAGGAGTAACCCCACCAGACTTCGCTTGTGACTCTTGCAGCATCTCCATGTGTCTTTCTTTTGTTTTTATGTTCTCCTCTAGACTATCAATATACTCTTTCCTTTTCCGCTTTTGTTCCAGTATTCTTGAAAGCTCTCTTTTCATATCATCAAAGCTCATTTTGGAACTAAAACCAAAATCAACGGGTGAATGTATATAGAAAGAAACCATGCAAGAGCTCAAACATATATATTACAGAACAACGTATATATGATGGCAAGGGATAATAAATCCAATGATATATGCATACAATATAGTATCAAGCTAAATATTAAGTTCAATTCTTATATTGACTTTAAAAATATAGCATTTTCTATGTACAATTAAGCAACAAAATGGCGTTCATATGTGTTCCAAGAATTTTTTTTGTCGAGGGCATAGGTGTTCTAGAGAAGCTACATAGTTTTGAATTGTGAATCCAACATTTAACATTTATAGGTGAATCTAGAAATCTAAAATTGACCTCCTCTTAAATAATTAATTACAATAGTATTCTTCTTCACAACACTTGGTTTTTGATCTAATTTCACATACTTGGTTTTTGATCTAATTTCACATATACAATGATGTTGAAATCTTCTTAACTCTCTTACTTAGGTTAAAATTATTCATCTTTCCTACTTATAAGATGAAATCGTGTCTAATGGACTTTTTTGAACGTTTTGGCAAAACTTCTATTATCATTGACCTAGCTATCCTTAGCTTTAGCTCCCGTGGGAGTGGATTAAGAACCACAACATTACAATCCCCCACCCCAAGATTAGTTCCAAAATATTTGATTAACTATTACACAAACCATAAACAAATTAGCAACTTAAAGTAGGAATGATAAGTTAGTAATAAGACATGAAGCATGAATTATATATCCATAAAAATAAATGTGATGGATTACCTCTGAAGAGTAAATCGTGCCACCCTTAATTGGTTTGGTTTCTGTTAACATATGGAATTTCACCTTCAGCCCACCAACAAGGTCAGGCTTAAGTCCACGGTAAAACCTCAATCCTAGTTCCAATTGAGAATTCACTTATAAATAGACCCCATGGTTGAGAGGTACGCTGCTCATTCTTCTAAATTCTTACTCTGTCTCTTACCTCCCTTCTCCACAGAGAAAATCCACCATCTGACTTAGGCGGCGGAGTGCCATCCGGGGTCGCAAACTCTGGACCTTCCCGAATCCTACTCTTTCTTGGTCTTTGTAGGTCCTACAAGCAACCTTTCTAGGTCCTACTCTCTCCAGATCCTAGTCTTTACTGATCCTTGCAAGTCCTACAAGCACAAGGACCTTCCCAAAGGCATTATTCATATAGAGGTAAATTCGGTATTTATCAGTTTCAAAAACTTTGATCTAATCTCCGTTATTATAATGGTAAGTTCTTGCCTAAAGTCTCCATGACCTTCGATTGGCCAGCTAATTAAGTAATACTAGTTCACTACCCGTGGATTCCACGGGCTTGGTTAGTATTTTCTAAAAAAAATATATTTTTTTAATAAATTTTAAATTATTTTAAATATATGCATAAACTTGTTTAGGAAAAAAACTTGGTTAGTATAAATTTAAAATATTTTATAATAACATTTTGAATAAGTATACTATTTTCTTTAAAAATATTGACCCCTTTTTAAAAAAAAAAAACAAATTATACATTCTTTAAAGCTAATATGCTTGGTTAGTCACAAGCTTCGCTTATCAACTTATTATTAAAAAATCTATATTGTTGTCCCCTAAAACCTTTTATCGGGCCAAATTACATTTTACTCCATTGAAAATTGGATCACCAATCATGTAACAGCCCGGGTAAAATTTTTAATTTTTACCGGGACTGTAAAAGTCTTTTTACCGTGATTTATTGTTGAATTAATCTTGGGTAATTAATTCAAGGTAAATCGGGCGTCGTTTTTCGAAACAGAGAGTTTTCCCGCGCTCGTGATTTTTCCGTGGATTTTTCGGGCCTAAGTTGGTATTTTTCGGGTCCCGGAATTCTCAGAAAAATCACACCGGAAAATAACTAAGGGGGTATCAGTTATTTTCTGGTCCGGACCGGACTCGCTCCAGACAATTGCATTATTGACCGTTCACATGTCGTATAGTAAAAGAAAAAAAAAACAGTTTAAAAGCCGGTGAAGAGGAAGGGGGGTGTAACGCCCCGGATTTTTCATCTTGGATTTATGGAATTTTCGGAATTTTTATTCCAAATGTACCCTTGAGGTATTTTCGAGTTTTAGTCGAGGAAATAAATTATTATGCCTTGGAAATGTCAATTTTAAGTTGGTATTGTTCATGGTTCGGGTCCCGTGGGAAACGGATTCGAGATCGGGGTGAAACGCGATGTTTAACGCGGTTTCTATTGAAACTACGTCGTTTTGGAAAGGAAAAAAAAAAAGAGAGAGCAGGTCAACGGAGCGGGTTGACCGCGCCAAGCCAAATGACACGACGTCGTTTTAGGCTTGGCGGGTCAAAACACCCTAGCCGACCCTTCTTTCCCTTTCCTTTTCTTTTTTCTTCTTTTCTCTCCTCTCCTTCTTTTCTTCTCTTCTTCTCCCGTCGCCGCTACCCTCTTCCTCTTTTTCTCTATTCTCTCTCACACACAAACCTGAGCCGCCGTTCTCCTTTCCTTTCCTCTCCATTGCACGTCACCATACCCATCATCTTCTCCCCATCTTTGAGCTGCCGTGGCAAGCCCCTCAAGCCGTCTTCGTCGCTGTTGCATCGTGGGAGAAGGGACGTTGCAGGTTCGGTGCGCCTGGGTGGAAACCTCGAGGAAGGAGCTCGGATTGCTGCAGTTGAACACGCAGGTAGGCTGCCGTCCTTCCTTTTCCTCTTTTCTTTTGCTTGTTTTGTTCCGGTGACGAGGTGAGGAGTTGTTTCTAATCGGGTTTGTGTTGGTTGTTTGTTGTTGGCATGGTGGTGGCCGGACGGTGGCGGGATCGTGGTCTTTGGTGACGGTTGTGGGGTTTTTTGTGTGTGTGTTTCTCCGGTAGTGGGATTGTGAGTCGAGTTTGGTGTCGCCGGGTTGCTGTGGAGTGTGTGGGTGCGTGGTTGCGTGTGTTGGTCGGTAGAGGCTGAGCCGAACCAACGTTCGCGAGCTTCCTCTCCGGTCAGAGGTGCTTCAGGGCTCGGATTGGGTAGTGGGCACTTGAATTTCCAGGTAAGGATCCGTTTATTAATTTTTTCTCTCAAATGCTTTTTATGGATCTGTGGTTGTTGTGTTAAATCCGAGTTGGATGTTGTTGTTGGATTGTTCTGGCAGCTTGGGTAAATTCCGGCGAGGCTCGGGAATTTTCCGGCGAGGCTCGGGAATTTTCTGGTGAAGGCTCGGGTTTTGTTCCGGCACTTAACGGGTATTACCTCGATGTGTAATTTGAAGTTTTTAATCTCATTCATGGCATGTAATAATTAATGTAGGTATAATTGTTGTATCAGGAATTAAAGTTAATTAGTGGAATACTGTGTGCGGGGTTATGTGTATGTATAGTCGGGAATTTACCGACACGGGTAGAACCATAGGCCGGGAACATTTGGGCTCGGGTTGACCTTGGATTTAAGTAACGGGCTTTGAGCCCAATTTTATACTTGGTTAATTATGGACTTAAGGAAGTGGGCCTTAGGCCCGGAATTGAATTTGGACTTAGATGGGCTTTAGGCCCGGGAACCCGTTAAGGATATAATGAATGGGCCATAGGCCCGGAAGCTATTTATGGACTTAGTGGGCTTAAGCCCGGTGAACCTTAGGTCCCGATACTCGGAGTTTAGGTGAGAGAAACACCTTGTCGGGCTCAGACCCGGAAATTATATAATTGGCTAGCTAGGGACGGGTTTAACTCAGTTGAGCATTTAGTGATCATGCATGTGTTAGAACCTATGTCTTCATGGTTCATTCATTACAGGTTTTGATAAATGACAAACACAGATCATAACCAAGATGAAGCAAAAAGAAATCAAGCAAACAAGTACTCAACCAAAGTGATCAAGAATTCAAGTGAAGATATGATCAAGAGTTGAAGTGCAAAGAAGAGCAAGAGAAGTTAGGACTCATTTGTACAAGGTAA